>JACJUY010006296.1:23397-52378 GCA_014220935.1 Platorchestia sp. MABIK | reverse complement strand
CCAACCCATCCCAACCCATCCCAACCCATCCCAACCTATCCCAACCTATCCCAACCTATCCCATCCTAACCCATCCTAACCCATCCTAACCTATCCTAACCTATCCTAACCTATCCTAACCTATCCTAACCTATCCTAACCAATGTCATTGTTAAGCTAGGTGAACCCGTGAAAAAAATTCTGTCAACATTCCTAAGAAATTCTAACATAATATATTTTAACCTAACCCATGCTAACCTAACATATACTAAGCTATCCTATCCTGCTTGTTCCCTTATATATAGCATCTTCGTAGACATGAAACTGCGAGTCACGGAGTCTTTATAATAATGAGCGGAAAGCCGTGTAGAATACACGATTTCAATAATAAACTAACTTTCAAGCATATAAGGTTAAGTATGAAGGAAATGTATCCTATTCGCATTCTTTGATATGGAAAGATTCCCAGGTGGACCCGTGAAAAATTTTATCAACATTGCCTGACTAATTCTAACATATCATATTTTAACGACACTCATCCTAACCTAAGGGTGCCTGCACACCAAAAGACTGAAAGCAAGAAAGCAAGTGAGAAAGAAAGATGTCAAGCGAGATCTATTACACAGCAAAAGATAGCCAGTTGGCTCTTAAATGTCATGGAGAGAGGTCTAAAACAAAAACACGCGGTACAAGCATGTGTTTGAATCGTTGAATTTCATTCCTACTTTATTCCATTGCTTTATAACATGTAATCTGTCACTGTGCTTTGGATCTTTTGAGTTCAAAGGGCACAGTACAGCATAAACTTCGGATATAAGGAGTTCAGTCTATGCTGAAAGAATTTAGCAGCACACCTCCCTCGTCGACATCTCACTGCACACTGCCAGAGGCTTCCCGCTGCAGCTTTCGAGCGTGAAACTATCTTGAAGTCGCTTTCTCGCTTCAGCCAATCTTCAGTCTTTCTCGCTCGCTCACTTGCTTGTTTGCAGTGTGTGCACTCCTATAGGAATCCATGTTAATCAATTCAAGCTCGCTTGCTTTCTTGCTTGAAATCTTTTGGTGTGCAGGCACACTAACACATCCTACTATCCTAACCCAATCAAAGCTATCCTGATAATGTCAAACTTAAAAAACCATGGAGTCGTGAAAATATTTCACCAACATTACCTAACCAATCCTAAATTATCCCACCCTAACCTAACCTATCCTATCCTGACCTATCCTATCCTGGTCAATGTCGGGTTTAATGCGCTCATGGAAATTAAGAATTCTGTTCCGAAGAATCACTAAAGGAACACACTTAAAAACGTTTTACACGAATGACATTCTGCTCGCTGATGCGTTATTTTCGAGATATAACAATAATTATGTTCAGATAGGAAAAACATTACTTGGCCGGTTGCTTGTTCGCAGCATTGTTGGGTCACGCCCACTTTTCTGGTGGGAGACGCCCACTTCTTAGCGCGAAATTAACAACCTCGGTTTGGGTAAATTCAGGTAAGCAATTTTAGGTAGATTAATGTTATTTTAGGCCAGTTTATTTAACTAACCTTACATAACCTACCCTAACCTCACCCATCGTTACATCAATACCGTATTACAGCATATTTACGTGTCCGTTCCTTCACTTTTATATACGACGTTCCTATAACTTCAAAGTTGAATAATTCGAAAATTACGCATCGGCGAGCAAAATGCCGTTAAAGTAAAACGTTCTTTAATGTATTTCTTTAGTGATTCTTGGGAACGGAATTCTTAATTTCCGTGTGCGCATTAAACCCGAAATTGACCCTATCTTGACCTAACTTAACCAATATCAACGTTAGACTAGGTGTACCCGTGAAAAAATTCGGTCAACATTACCCAACAAATTCTAACATAACATACTCTAACCTAACCCATCCTAACATAGTATATACTAACCCATCCTATACTAACCGAAGCTTTCCTGATAATGTGTCAAACATAAAAAACTGTTGACCCGTGAAACAATATCGTCAACATTATGTAAACTATGCTAACCTAACTTGTCCCATTATAAACTATTCCATTCTAACCTACCCCATTCTAACCTATCCAATTCTAACCAATCCTATTCTAACCTATCCCATTCTAACCTATCCCATTCTAACCTATCCCATTCTAACCAATTCTATTCTAACCTATCCCATCCTAAACTATCCTATCCTAAACTATCCTATCCAAAACTATCTTAACCTAAACTATCCTAACCCATCCCATCCTAACCTATCATTCCTTGCCTATCCCATCATATCCTTACCTATCCTATCCTAACTTTACCTATCCTAATTTAACCGATACTTATACAGGGTGGCCCAGAAGTAACTGACCCTTTTAATTTGCTAATAAAAATAAAACTATGAATGCTAGAAAGTTGAATCTTTTTTTACCTGTAAGCATAACATTTTTAAAATTTATTATATGGTATCCTATACACTCAGCTAGCATATAAACTGAATATATTTCGTTTCATTTCAAAACCTCAAATTTTCATAATGGTTCGCTACAGCAAGGAAGAAAGAATCAGAATTCTGCAATCCCACATCAAGACGGCGTCAATAACAGAAGAGCAACTTGACTACAGAATCCATTTTCAAACAAGGATCAGTCCTTCTGAAAACACAATTAAATCTCTCTATAGAAAATTTGTTGACTCTGGAAATGTTAATGACAAACCAAGATTCGTAAAATTGAATTCACGATTTGGAAACATCCAGTGGCCCCCTCTTTCTCCAGATTTGACTCCATGCGACTTCTTCTTGTGGGGCTACCTCAAGTCACGAGTTTATGGAACTAATCCAACAAATTTACAAGAACTTAAAAACGACACATGTTCTGAGATTGCTCAACTCTCGCCACATACACTAAGGAGAGTTATGGAAGCAACAAAGAAAAGAGCCCTAATTTGTCAAAACAACCGTGGCAGCCATTTAATAGATATTATATTCAAAACAAAGTGTTAATAAACTATAAAATTGTCATTCTTTCCAATAAAACAAGTTTCAACTTTCTAGCGTTCAAAGTTTTCTTTTTATTTGCAAATTAAAAGGGTCAATTACTTCTGGGCCACCCTGTAAATCCTATCATGAAAGACTTGAATTGTCGTAATCAATGGGTTAAGCAATGTCATCGTTTAGCTAGGTGGACCAGTGAAAAAATTTCGCCAACATTATTTAGCAAATTCTAACATAACAAATTCTAACTCAATAAATTCTAACACAACAAATTCTAATACAACAAATTCTAACACAACAAATTCTAACACAACAAATTCTAACACAACAAATTCTAACATAGCATATTCTAGCATAACTTATTCTAACCTCACATATCCTATCCTATCCTAACCAAAGCAATCCTGATAATATGTCAAACATAAAAAAAACATGGACACGTAAAAAAATTCATCAACTTTACCTATAACATGCTAACCTGATGAAATGTCAAATGTATCAATGCATGTAGAGGCGATCGTTTTGTGTAACACTCAGGAATTCGGAATCCATGATACCGCAAACTCGGATGAGAGCGTTACATGAGAACTTAGGTTAAAAAGAATTAGCCACTTAGCCATAAACTTAGCCATACCGACACCAATGGTTTCCGCCAAAATGACTGCGCATGTTCAGTATCCGCCATATACCGGAAGCCATTTCGAAACTGCCGTTAATGCTATTCTTACCTTGTCGCAAATCCAGCCATCGCTCGTTGCTGAAGTCCTGTGCAAGACAGCCAATACCTTGCACAATAAAGGACAGGGGCTTTCCTTAAATTAACTAAGCCTAAAAAGCAATTACGCTGGCAATTTATGACAAAGCGGAGCAATGGCGGGGGTGCTTCACTTCCTTGGCGACTTATATCAATGAACTTATTAAAACCGTTCATCTGATCTTCTTGCTCGAGTCCGAAGCCACAGCAACGGTTTCGAGTAACCTATGGAGGTGGCCGCTGCTCGTTGCCACCTCAGATTCAAATTGGCCGTCTTCGCGAGTGCATCTTACTTGTGCTCTGCGGGTTCGGGCCTCTACCGACCCCTGCTTCCGGGACTTCAGTGTCCTTGATAGTCGGCTTAATTGGAAATGTATTCGCCTGAATATTATCTTCGAAGATCTTCAGGTGAGCCTCCTGTCATTTGTTACGCTTGTCTTTAAACAATTGTCTTAACTTACAGCGTTACCTGACCCTTCTAAAGAGGTGTCAGGAAAGTCTATGTCTTTAGTGTCCGTTTATTCGGAAAGTTAAGCTGCACGGTCGGGCGGCGAGACAACCTGGATGTTTTTTATGCTATATCTCGAAGACTAAGCATTTCCGAGCTCAATCTCATTTATGTAAAACGTCTTAAAATGTCTCCAATTACCTAGATCTCACAACGAAATTATGAAAATCGTAGACAACATCAAAGTTAATATTGACAAAAAATACATAAAAAATTGAAAATTAAAAAAAATGTTTCGTCCGTTTCTTAATGTTTCGTCCGTTTCTTAATGTTTCATGCGTTTCTTAATGTTCCGTCTTTTTCTTAATGTTGCCTCCTTTTCTGTTTCGCCTTTTTCTAAATGTTTCGTTGCTTTCAAAATGTTCCGCCTTTTAATGTCTCATACAGATGGCTACTTAAAACGAACGATTACCTATGTCACGTTGTCTCATTGGCAGACCCACCATCACGTGACCTCGACTCTCAATAACAAATTTATATGAGGAATATTACCGTTAATTTGTCTGAAACGAAATTTTGCGTTATTTTTGTTTGAAATTCGTTATTTTAAAGACAACGCGCAAAGAAATTTGAACTACTAACTCTAATTTAGAACGAAAGAAAGTAACGTTTTAATTATGTCACTCTACAGAGAAAATTTCATTATTTAACGACAATTGACATGTTATTCGTTGACAATAACAAGAAAGTAGAGAACCGAACTCACATGGAATCAAATTATTTTATAACCAAACCGTCAATTAGCAGCGCAACAAAAACAAAACATCAAAACCAAACAGTATAATACGTTAAAATCATCATTGTTCCCAAAAACCAAAATGAATATCATCACTAGGCTTATCCAAACCAGGCCTACGGAGAAACTATGCCCACCAAAAACACTAGGCTTACGGAAAACACTATGCCTACCAAAAAAGTCCAAGTCTTAACAAAAAAAACACTAAGCCTCCCCACGGATATAACGTAAACTTGACCAACATTGGCCCTCACACTCGCCCGACCTCCACCCCCTACCGATATGCAGAGCACTCAGCTGCTGTGGCATCTGCTGTGGTTGTGACATCTGTTGTGGTTGTGGCATCTGCGGCTGTGGCATTTGCTGTGTGGCGGAGACGGCATCGAGCAACACGAGGAGGTTGTGGCATTGCTGCTTCAGAGCGGCCACTGTGGCGCTGTCCACCTGCCGGCATGCCACAATGTGGTGTGGTGAGTTAGTGGCGCCAATTATGACTGTTTTCTATTGTACCCATTAGAATACGGTAATACCTCGACATACGAATTTAATTCGTTCCGAGGCCTACGTCGTATGTTGAATTATTCGATGTTGGATCAATTATTTTCATAGGAATACATGTAATACTATTTATATTTAATTCGTTCCACAGACCAAAAACCTACCTTCACTTTGCTTTACAATGGTTGAGATCGTAGACATGTTGCGGCCATGTTGCTTAGCTAGATCGCTCACACTCTCACCCCGTTCATGGTTTTCTATGATTTATTGCTTTAATTCAAATGAAAGCATGGCTTTTTTTCTTTATTCACCACTACCACCACTCGCACTAGCCTTCTTGGGACCCGTGATAATGGAACCATGAAAGAATGAGTAGATGTAGTAGTAGTTGTAGTAGAAGTAGTAGTAGTAGTAGTAGTAGCAGTAGTAGTAGTAGTAGTAGTAGTAGTATTAACATAAATTTGCTAGCGCTTCAGTAATTCGTACTATATCGCACCGTAGGTCTCACAATTCAAGAATACCAACTTTGCATCACTTCAGCAAAAACATACTATGTAATCGTTATTCAAGGCTTGTCACAGTTACCATTACGGAAACACAGCAACAGCCATCACAAAAGCCCCTTCAATTGCCACCTACACCATTGCCAAAGTCATCATATAAGAGTCCCAGATGTTCTTTGAAAGATCATCCACACAGCCACGCAGACACCGCAAGCACAGGGCAGCCAAACCCCGTAGGGGATTTCAGCTGCCCACCCATTTATGTCCGGACGCCTTACCCACGCTGAAATCCCCAGAGGTATCTCCTCAGCGCGCCAGGCCAAATTGTAGTTTAGTCATCCACATCTCAGATGTGAAGAAGTTCCTTGCTTGGACTGTTGTTCTTCAGGTTAAATTTCAGATATCAAGTTGCACTTCTCTAGGAACAAGCGCTGTCACAATGAAAGCTGAACGCTCGATTTCCTTGAGCATTCCGATCATTACATCCTCATCAGGACCTTGCAGTCTCGGGCAACACACATTCCTGGCAGCAGCATACCGGGGGCATTCAACAAGAAAGTGATTGACAGTCAGAGGAACGTGGCAGCGGCTGCCGCTCCATCAAGTGGCTGTGCATTAAGCAAGTACGGCCGATACGAAGGCAGTAAAGTATCCCCTCCATCCGACGAGTGAGACAGCTTGATGATGTCCACTCACGTACGGTGGGTTTAATACTTCTTAATTTAATATTAATTGCACCGTTCCACTCCTGCTGCCACAAGCCACTCACTGCCGCCTTTATCCGAGGGTAGTAGTCTCGGAATGGAACCATCAAATTCAACGTCTTTTTAGTTGTCTTCGCAGCCCGCTCAGCCTCCCGATCAGCTAGTTTATAGCCAGACACTCCCGGATGTCCGGGCACCTAGCATAACATGACACTCTTAAAGTCTACTTACAAAGTTTATTAACATTACGAAAATATCAGCTATGAGCGGGTGTGTACTATTATACACTTGCGTGGCATCTACTACACTTTTCGAGTCAACGAAAATAGTAAACAAGCCCCACGGGTACTCCTCAATCAATTTCAGCGCCTCCATCACACCGTACAATTCCGCTGTGAAAATCGATGACTCTGGGAGCAGTGTCCTTGCACTGACCCTTTCTCCAGACACAGCAGCACATTCCACAGCCTCTCCCGTCTTAGATCCATCAGTGTAGAACTTCACGGACTTTGCGTGCTTTTCCAGTACATGGTTCATGAAAATTCGCTTCAGGATGTAATCTGGCATGGATTCCTTCTTGGGTATCCGTCATCCAGGACAAAAACCGCAAAGTTGTCCAAGACTACTGGAAGTATTCGCATGGGTCTCAATTGCATTGCGGCCGGAATCGCCGGGTAATCCACAGATGATGTATGAATTAAGGAAAAGACAGGTGTCGTCCAAGGGGCGCGTGCACACTAGCCATGCAGGAGACAAAGGGACTTGTTCCAGCCTGGCTAGGTACTGCAACGTTAGTTGCACACGTCAGAGCCACAGAGGAGGCTCTCCGCACTCCACGCACAAGCTGTTAGAGAGTGAGGATCGAAAAGCACCAGTGCTAAGCCTGATACCTGCATGGTGCACTCTGTTCAGCGTAACCAGTGTGGATTCTTTGGCACATTGATATCCTATACAATCATTGTCTATCTTACTCCTGATGAGAGTTCTGTACAGTCGCAGCAGAGGCACTCGATCAGCTCCCCACGCTACTCCAGATATGCATTTTAGGAGGCTCAATCCCCGAGCGCAACCGACCTTGAAGGCAGCCAAATGGGGTTTCCAGGTGAGTTTATCATCCACAGTCATCCCCAAAACTAAACACTGTGCGCATGAAACACCTGTCCCCCTGCAGCATCAGTCGTGGATCACAGCGGCCGTGGCCCTGGAAATGAAGGCCTACAGTCTTCTCAGAACAAAGAGAAAAACCATGCTCAAGAGCCCAGTTGCTCACGCTGTTGATGGTTTTCTGAATTCTGCGAGTCATTGCAGGCAAAAACGCAGATGAGGAGTACAGCATAAAATCATCCACATAAAGAGAAGCCAAAATGTCAGGAGGAAGGACTGACGTAATTCCATTTAGGGCAACACTAAATAACGTACAACTCATGACGCTACCCTGCGGCAAGCACTTGCGTTGCAGCTACAGTGAAGAGAGCGTACCACCCACTTCCACACGGAAGGTTCTCTCAACAAGATACTCTTGGATATACAAGGCCATATTACCACGGAGTAACCATCCATGCAGCGATTTGAGGATCCCATATCTCCACGCAGTATCATATGCCTTGTGCAGATCGAAGAATACACATGTAGACTGGCAACGTTCTGCGAGGTTAGCTACCAGGTAGTTCTGAGGACGCAGCAGAGCATTTATGGTCCCGCAGTGTTGTCGGAAACCGAACTGTATGGGATTCACCAGTTCTTCGGCCTCCAGCCATCGCGTAAGCCAGACATTTACCACCTTTTCCATCAGTTTACCAAGACAGCTTGTCAGGGCAATGAGTCGAAAGTTTTCCGGGTTAGAGGCAGACTTGTTAGGCTTTGCAAAAGCCATAATTATTGCTGTTTGCCATTGCTGTCGGTATGTGCACGTGCTCCAGATTTTGTTGTAGACAGAGAGAAATCATGAAATCGCCGTACGAAACACGTTTTTTAACATTTGATAGTGAATGCCATCAGGCCTGGGGGCTGTGTTTTTGCACTTTTCAGGGCACAATAAAGTTCCATCATTGTGAAGGGATCGTTGTAAGAGTAGGTGGAATTAATTGAAAAATCGAGTGGTTGCCGTTCTTGCTGACGTCTGAGAGCTGAGGAGGCATGCCCGCTGCTAACACGACAGAATCTCCGAGCCAACACTTCATAATTCCGAGCCTGTGATCATAATTTCCGTTCATTTTATTTACTCTTTGCCCTACCTTAGCTATAGGAGTATCGGTACTCAGGCCGAAGACATATTTCTTTCACGGTCTCTTACGCGCTACATCCTTAACAATTCGCGCTTGCGCTCTCGCTCGGTTGTAGGCGATCTAAACAGCCAACTCTTTGGTGTGTTGATAGCGCCGTAAAGCGGCCCATAGACGATCAATTTTAATTGTCAATATAATTGACAATGATGAATATTGACAATTTAATTGATCGTCTGTGGGCTTGATTGACGACCGTCAATTAATTGACTTAGTTGGCAACAAAAAATCTCATCAATATATTGAGTCAATGATATTGACAATTAAATTGATCGTATATGGGCCACTTAAGGCTCGCTTCGCTTTCATTCAACATTGGCTACTGCACACTCGTTCCACCATGGAATACGATGATTCTGACAACCTCCTCGAGACTTCGGGATGGCAGCGTCGGCAACCGTACGAACCGTTCTGAGAAAACGGTCCACCAACTCATCTACACTGCAACTCTCATCTGGTTCTTCCATTCGCGAGCGGGATTCAAAGTTTCTCCAGTTGGCCTTTTTAAATTAAAACGTGGATCTGCGGGAACAGGTGGGTGCCGTGCCACACACAATATGTGGTGGTCACTACCACACGTATCATCAAGCACAAAGCACCGAGTATCAGGAAAAATGTCGGGCGTGCACAGGCTACGTCGATTGCAGAGGAAGTACCGCTCTGTACATGGAAGTGAGTGGGAGCTCCGGTGTTCAACAGGCACAACTCGGTAGCATCCAAAAACTTTTCCACCACTCTAACATCTCGATCATTTATGGAGTTGCCACAACGAACATGTTTGGCGCTTACGTCTCCAAGGATGAACGCTGGTCTTGCTAGCTGGTTACTGAGGAGAGTGAGGTCCTGTGAGGTTAAGGGATCTTCGGGTGAGGTATAAATGTTGCATACGGATATCATACGTTGCCCAACACACAAACGAAGGGCCAGGGCCTGTAGTATAGTGTTGATTGTTATCTTGCTGCAACCCACATCTCTCCACACAAGTATCGCTAGTCCCGTTCCGGACAGCACCCACGTCAATGTTGTTCTTCTCATTGTGCGTGTGTTGTAGCGTCCGTGTGGGTGTAAAGTGCGTCATGTGCACTGGTCCAGAGTTGATCTCACTGCCAGAAGTCGTTGTATCGTCTATCTATAATGAGTTACCAGATGTCGAAATGCAGTTAGGTTTTGCACACGCTCACAAAAAATTACCAGTCTTGATTTAGAAATGGCCATGCAGAGTGTGAGCTTATGTGCAAAATGGAAGAAGTTCATTCACCCGGTCGTTTTAAATTCCTGCCTTTAGCAGCGAAGGGTAAAGATTAGGAAAACGTAATGCGCATTGAAATTGAGATTAAAAGCCACGCCGAGTTTGCGACTGGATAAATGAATTCTCGCATAAAAATAATGTTGGCTGGACTAGGCAAAACGAGAGGGAAGCGACAATTAAATTTACTGAAATGAGCACATAAAGTTTTTCTCTAAAATTTTAAAAGTGCGCAACCCGAATTCATTTATCGTAAATATGAGTAGAAGGCATCTTACAAAGCGCTTCAGCACTTGAATATTTTAATATATTCCATATTATAAAGAACCTGTTAATTGCTCAAATTAACTGCATATTTACAATAGAAACTAGAAATTTGCATTGTTAACAATACATCATGACATACGAACAATACATTATGACATACGGTAGAATCGCAGTAACTTGGCCCTTATTTGGTCTTACTCAGTATATAATCAATATCGTTTAAAATGGCTGTGACTTTTAAGTGTAAAGTGCAACATAGAATATTTTATTTCATTGCTAAATGATACTACTATAGCAAGGCTATGCCATAATAAATGTTTGCACCACAATTACGTCACGCAGCGACGTGTGGCAGCTGTTGAAGTGGGCGTGGTTCTTGGTGACGGGGACTAGCCCGCGTACACTGACTCGCACACGCACACTGAGAGGAGCAACTTTGACGTGGGTGCTTCTGGACACCGGGTTAGGCACCGGGCAATAAACCTCAATGCAATAGTTGTTTGGAGGTGTAGGGTTCAAGTTTCCAAGTTAGGTCTCCTGGAGGCAAACGCAACATGGTTGGTACTCCTCAAGGAGGGCCCTCAAATCTCCATAGTTACAGCGGAATCCTCGAATATTCTATTGGACACAGGTGGTCATGGTTTACCTGTTTGGGCTTAGCACGCGTGGAGTCCTTCTCCCCACCCCCATCCAGAGCGCATGCCAGAACAGGTGGCCCCGAAATGTATTGGCACTGCGGGAGGAGGTTTAGTCGGGAAGCTCCTGCGGGATCGGATATTTCTTCATCATGTGTAACGCAATCTCCTCTGGGACAATTGTGACGCGTTCCAGAGAACGAACGCGCTAAGTCACAATATGCCGCTCACTATCCCGCTCAGACCTGTAGCCGTCCGCACGAGGAACCGAAAGGTCACGCCCAGAGCTCCCCACGTCACCATTCCCACGGCTGGCTATCCTCACGTCTGGTCGAGGCACTCTGTCCACTTTGCATTCGGGTTCCGATATACCACCAGGCGGGGCCGCTGGCTCCGTAACAGACTTCACCTGGCTTGAAAGTGCAGAGCTCTTTCGGTAACTCTTAGTGTCTTGGCCACGTTCCCCAGATTGCCGCTGTGGGTCGGTGACGTGCCGCTCTGCGTCCGCTTCCTTGAGGTTATTATTGAGGGTATTTTCCTCAAAGGTTCATTAGGTGCGTTTGGGTTTGGCTGGTCCGCCACTAAAGTTTCGGTAATACAGAGGGTTGGATTTTTTTTGCTTGACCTTTGGGTACATATGGTTGTTCTTCGGTTCCAGGTATTCCCGGGACGGCCGCTTCAACAGCACCGGCTCCCGCTCCACTGCAGTCTCCCTCAGCTGGCACCGGCCGGCAGGATCGGGAACACGGTTGGCGGGCACCGCTTGAGGGGCTTTAACCTTCTCTGCATACGCAATTTGGATCTTTTTAAAACGACTGCCAGCCTCGCGTTTAGCTTCGCCATAGCTGATACAATGGTTTGTCCGCACCGCTATAATTTCCTCTTCCAGTTTATGGTAGAGACAAGACTGAGAGATAGCTGGATGTTGCTCTCCACAGTTGACACACCGGGGAGATTTGGCGCCAGGCAGTTCGTGCTGCTCTTCCGCGCAGTTAACGCACATGCCAGGCTCAATACGACAGGACCTGGCACCATGCCAAAATTCCTGACACTTGAAACAACGACGGGGCTTCGGCACAAACTGACGCACGGAAAATTTGGTCCATCCTATGTCCACGGACTGCGGTAGGTGGCAGTGATCAAAAGTGAGGATGTAGATCGGCGAGGGCATCAAAACGCCTTGCTCAAATCTCATGATCCTGTACAACGCCATCACTTCTAATTGCTTCAGTTCCTCCAGGAGGCGATCGTCGCTATACTGAGGGTGGATGGCGTACCATTTGGTACCCTGGCACTCATTAAGTCTGCCTTGAGGAGAAACCTACACGCCGACTCCCGCAAGAGACCGCAGGCCTAAGATAGCCGCACTTTGGTGTTGGTTACGCACCTCAACCAGTAGACTGCCGTTCCGGGTTTCCGTTACCTTCGCAGGTTTGCCGCCAAGTCCTCTGCACAGGTGACAATTGACTTCTATCACGTTAACGTGGCTCATGGGTTATCCATCCTTGGTTTTAATTATTAAAAATCTTTGAAATTCCGTGGGAAGAGTTTTATTTTCGTTGTCGTCGACACTGGTCAGGGGCTCTGCAAACAAATATTGCCGCCGACCACGGCGCTCGTGTCGGCGCGATTTCACCCCTTGGCTCAGAGATGGGGGAACGTGAGGTTCAAGGATGATATTCATTTTCTCAGACGTCTCGGCTTTAGCGTCACCACTCGCAGAAGACTGCGATGGTGGTTGCTGCGTCAGTGGCAAAGTTGGGGAGGATCCAGTTCAGGTGTCCGTGTGTGGAAGCCAGGTGTAGCGGGAAAATTTTCCATGTTGAAAAAAGGGTAAGGTTTCACCTGTCACCCCGAGCCTGCACCAAGTTCGGTCGCCAACAAGGGGATCCCTGATGTCGGGTACACGCAGTCTCAACGTGAACGCTCGCTAGGTACAGGCATAACAGTCGAAGTGACCAAGATCAGCAGGTTGATGCGCTTGACTAGTCAAAGACGCGTTCCCTCGCGCCAAGGATGTTTAAGCAGCCCCCCGCCCACCCAGCTGCCCCTCCGACAAGCCCTCGCCGCATGCGATTTCAAAGCTGACAATACGGGCCTAGGCTCCTACTAGCCTACTCCTACTAGAGAGGTCAGAGCGCGATCTAGGGGAAGGCCAGGTCATCCGAAGGGAGAAAATCGGCACATATTCAAATAGAAGGTGTAACGAAATGTATTAGAAAGCATACATATTTCGTTGTGTAAAGTAAATTAAACAAAGCTGCGTTGTGAAGAGACATTGGAATATGCGTACGCAGAATGGCGAAATTTGTCTGGCAAGCGAATTTTGTCTAGCAAGTGCGTTGTGCCTAGAGAATTTAGGACCTGGAGGACGATTTTGGACTGCTCAAAGAGAAACCGTTACAAGAACGTCGAAGCAAGCTTAAGCGGCGTGGAAACAAGCGAGCTTTCTTCAAGAAAAGCGAGGTGCGAGGGATAGCAGAGAGGCGCGTCACCAGAGCCAATGGGAGCGCAAGAATGTACCACGCAGTGGGTGTGTCAGAGGCACTCGAGGACATAACCAATGAGAGTTCAAGGCGTCTGAACCATCAAGAACTCCACTAATCAGGTTTAGAATGCTGTCATTGTAATAGCAAAAATTCGAGAACCTTCTAGAAGGAACCATGCGAAACACAAAAAAGGGGTGCACAAGGAGAAACGGGAGGTCTTTTTCTCGCAGTTACACAACAAGTGAGACGTAGAATTTGTGTGCGGGCCGGGACCCGGCAGCTGCCGGCGTTCCTGGCATAAGAACAATTCAAATCTAACATCAAAATAAAGCGTTGATGCGTCAAGAGCATTTAATCCTCCCCGGCATAGTGCGTTAAATAAATAAAAGCATCGGAAGGTGACTACGAGATTCACCGACCAATCTGTGAAAAATACACACCGAGGAAGTATGGAAAAGTTAAAGTTTCTAAGAAAGCGAGCAACGTGAAGTAGCCGGGATGAGTCGCCATTTCTCAGTACCAGCGAGTGCAGCTCCACCAACAAATCGACAACCATCAAGGCTGACCAGGCGCCAGGCGACGAAGTACACAAATTCCTCCTGTGCTACCCATACACCGACAGTCTCTGCAAGATTCCAAAATTTCAACGGGCGGCATAGAGCGAACAGGCAGTGCATTGGACGCCTCGCGGAGAGTTACCAACACCAACGAGGGAATTTCAACCAAAATCGGGAACCGTCGAGATGGCCTGGCACAGCGTCGGACAGCATCATCGGCAGACGCACGAGAAGCATCAGGTGAAACAGCCTGATTCGCCTGACGTGTATTTTCAAGCACCAAATGGAAGTGGTATTATAACGACGCCAGCAACATATCACAGAAGAGTGTGGGTGTTAATTAGTACTGAGGACTCAGAAAAGTGATCCCAAGTGAAAGATTGGAAGACGCAGTAGCACATTGAACAGTGCCTTGAAATAGCGTCCTATCTAAAGAGTGTCATCTGTAAATTTGAGACGTGTAATATTGTCAAGGAGATTGTGTTTTCTTTAGCAAGGTTGTCGTTAAATTTTAAGCAAGAGCATTACGTTGGGCGCCTAGCGAAGCGTTTCATTTTAATGTGCCTTGCGGTGAGTCAAGGTTTCCTGATTTGCATTGTCATCATTTTGTGCTGACGTTAGCTCATCTATTATTATGTCCTTCTGATTCCAATTTATTGTGCTTTGTGTTTTATGGGTGCCGCAACTTTCAAGTTACAGTGAATTACATGGTCGTTCGCTAACGCTTGATAATTGATTATTTGCAGTGAGCATTTCAGTCATTTTGAATATAATGTCGTATTAAATTGCTATTTCGATAATTTCAAGCGCTAACCTCATCATTGCGTTTTGGCTCATTTTGACATTTTGTACAGAGGACTTTGTGTGATCAATTACACCCATTAACTCACGTGTTCAACATTAAATAAAGTCAAGTAAATATTGAAATTTTGTCATTATCCCGTGCTGATCGTACTGAGGTAGAGTCGTAACGCACACTATGCTATTCCTAAAATCCTATTTTTCCTACCTTCTCTGTCCATCCTCTTCCTGTGCATTTCACCTCTTCAATCCTCCTTTCTCCTTTCACTATCGAGGTTTAAATCCCTCTATCGACAAGAGAGACTGACACGTCTCACCTTGTATCGTGACAACGGCCCAGGTTAGTAGGGTGGTCACATGCTGGCATCTCTCTTCGTCTGACCCCTCAACCCAGGCCACTCTGGCATGGTTGCACCTGGGCAGCACAGCCCTGGGCATCAAAGAGGCACGCAAGCCCCTTCCCGTGACAAGGGCGAGATGGCGCGAGGGGCATTAAATGAGCAATGTATTAACCTTCATAATCTACTTTTAGAGCTACATGCCATGTATTATTATTCATTCTCAACTGGCAGCAAAATCCATGCAAGATTCCCGCGATGCGTTAAAGCTGCAATTCAGTGCGCTTGTTGTGGGCAGCGCAGCCCCGCCCTGTGCAGCGCTGTGGTGATTGCGGGCAGCCGCCGCATACTCTGGGAGAGCGTTGCAGTGGCGGCAAGGAGCACCGCGTGAAAATAAGGGCTGAATTGAACAGAAACAGTATCTTAGATACGCGTGCAAGAGGTCGGGAGCGCTGCGCGCAGACCACGGTAGAAGAAACAAGGTAGGGTCATACCAGTCTTTTTTCGCCGTCTGGGTGGATTTGCTGACGTCACGGCAACGAACCAATGGCAGCGCTCACATTGCGTCTGATACCACTGCTACACCTAAATCCGACTCCACTATTGGTCTAACGTCACGGCGTTTTGGTGATGTCATAAATCTTGTTTGAAATAAAGCCTTTCTATTGGCTAGCCGAACAAGAATAAGTGTAGTTTCCCCCATAGAAATGACTTTACCTTGTTTCCTCTACCGTGACGCAAGACCTACCCAATCTGAAATTTGATGTTGAAAAAGGACTGCGTAACTGCAGGAGTTGTGAGAGGACGGGACACTGGCATATACACATCACACGAAGCTATGTTTAGACCAGCAGCGAAGGAGTAATACTATTTTCTTTGGAAAATGGTAGTTTATTGAGGAACAGGTGGTTAGTGATGTAAAAAATTGACAGGGCTGGGAATCAAACCTTTATTTACCGCGTGAAACCACGATAAATAAAGCCCTGAAAACAGTGAAAATTCAAACCAAAAAACAGGAAAACTGAAATAAACCATCTCAGTCCGTTTAAACTCTTTAAAATTGAACTCCAAAATAAATTAAAAAGCAAAGCACATATATGCTGCGAATTAACTTATGCTAAACAAGGTAAATACATTGACGAAAAATGTAAAAAAAACTGACAAAATGGACTGAGAAAAAAATATGAATGAAATTTAACTCAAACCAAATCATTCTGTAACAACTTCGTATGAACAACTTATGAAATTTTTTTTAACGAAAGGCCTAGAAGTGCAGCAAAATTGGAAAAGAGAACTAGTCGATCACCTAACAAAAAAACTTAAAAATCAATGAAGTAGAATAAAATATCATACTCAACAATATGTATACGTAGCCTAAAGCAACAAAATATAAACGCAAAGCAGAACTGAAAAATTGAGCAACACCCACCAGATCAACACTCGGTTACATCGTGTGCAACAAGAGCTCTTAACAGAAATACACTCAAGTTTTACTGCAAACCTAAGTGACTGAAAGTGGAAGAAAAAGTAGTTTTTCTACCAATAGTTTAGAAATTATTTCATTACAAAAACACAGCAAAATTTATAAACAAAATTAGAAAATGAACACTTAAAGAATACTCATTTAAGAACTCTCATTACTTGTCTACCCAACATTACAAATCATTTGAAGGGACAAGAGCAAACACAATCTATTGCGACTCTTGCAGCTGACCGTTGCCTGCACACACTCGTCACATTTGGGGCCACTGGCCACTCCCACAAAGGGAACCTACAACATCCTCCTGCAGCGAGTGTTGCAGCGGCGGGCAGCCACGGCTGTAACACAGGAGCGCATTCCCGCCTCGAGGGCCACAAGATGCCACCATCACCACATCTCCTCTTTCTTGAGTTCCACTCTCTTCGTTACTTAGAAGCCTGCGCTTCATTCGGAACAGCTCTGAATATTGTGCTTCGAATGTGTTCAGCATTCCTGCATTTGATGTTATCGTACACCACCGTACAGAAGGCAGACGTACCAGAATGTGCGTGGCGTTTACTTTGAAGGGAAGAGTTCCGTTCACGGCACTTTCTTTTATTGTGATGTCCATACTCAGCCATCCTTCGCATCCCCGAGCAGCGTCAAGTCCCCACAGAGATGTGAGAGAACAATCCCATCGGCTGACCCCATTGAACACTGGAACTTGCATTCGGCAAAACGCTTCCCTCACTTTGTTAAACAAGGAGCGCTACAAGATGTGAGGCGTGATTACAAGGGGCGCTACAAGATGTGAGGCGTGTTTACAAGGGGCGCTACAAGATGTGTTTACAAGAAGCGTTTTAAGAAGAACTGCACTCAAAACAGCCTCCTCAGATGGGGACATGCAGACGAGGCACAACCAACCTCCTCTGGAAGCTGCCAGAGGTGCGAGATGCCCCGTCTCCCTGCAGCCGTCATCTCACAGCAGCACAGGGTCCCGTCACAAGCCAGGTGGGGCAGCAAGCTTTATTCTTCTCTTAATAACATCAAGCGTCACACCTAACGTCTGCGATGAAGGCGTTTTGTTCGCGAAATCCTATAGTGTATTTTCACTACAAACACATACAAAATGCAGAGCAGTAATAAAATACTCCTTAAAAATACTTCACATCAGCGTTTCGAGCTCTTCCTCAACATTGTATTTGTAGGAAAACAAATAAAAGAACGCTCTATTGGGCGTACATATCCAATTGTTGATGCAGCATTCAACAAAACCTGAAGGTTGACTAAGTGTGAACTGACAGCTAATTAAAGGTAACTTAACTTACTCAACACTTTGACTACGACGTGAGTCACCGGTGATCACTGTGAGAGTTTCCAAAATGCTGCTGATCGACCAGTAATCAAAAACTCAATTTCCATACGTACTCAATGAAAATTTGATGAAGGCACTATCAAGTCAATGTCAACATTGCCCACTGAATTTGATGTCAAAGTTGAGTTGAATATTAAACTTTGGTTATTATTATGTAAGAAAGTTGTAGCCTCCCTTTACCACGACAAAGATGTTCAAAGAGAGGAAGGAAGAAGGCACCATTTAGTATGGAGTTGAGGGAACCAGGAATATATGCACAAGGTGCATAGAAATAGTAAGCTATGAAAGAAGTTCATAACACAAGAAAAAGTTGAAGAAGACAGTAGTAGGTGCTGAAAAACAAGACAGCAGTAAACCAAAAAAAAGATGGTCCGTAGCAACACAAAATCCTAATCTATTTCGACAAAAAGAAAGCCTACCTAACCTTTAGCTCGGGCCCTTACATAATCCCCCTAGGAGCGCTAACTCCCATAGATACAATAGTTTTTTCCCCTAAGGGGATTGAACTTCAGTTTTACCTGCCAGAGTCAAAGTGTTAAGATGAATGTAAAACTTTTAAAAATATTATAAGTCATAATCATCTGAATTCAGACAAAATATTAAAACTTCGCAGCGAATGTTAGTAATTGAAATTATGGGTGTGCCACAAGGTCATCACTCATATATTAAGCTAACATCCTGAAATTATTAGTGTGACACAAGGTCACCACTCAAACATTAAGCTAACATCCTGAAATTATTGATGTGGCACAAGGTCACCACTCAAATATTAAGCTAACATCCTGAAATTATTGATGTGACACAAGGTCACCACTCAAATATTAGGCTAACATCCTGAAATTATTGGTGTGACACAAGGCACAATTGAGGTCTACACTCCCCGTTTCATGTTCAGTCGAGCAGTATGAACTTCACAGAAGGCAAATCAGTACGCAAGCATGGGCACACTAAATTATCCCATCATAGTTTGCGGGCGTTCAATGTTACCAGCTTTATTGACAGATTAGATTAGATTGATGAGTGGGTCTGGGCCTCTCCAATTACAACTGCAGTGTTCCCAAGAGAGAAAGAAGGAAGGCCCCATCTAGTACATGAATTAAGGGAATGTGGAATTTATGGATGAGGATGCAACAACCTCTCGCACAGAAAAAACAATATTGTGTGAAATTCACGTAATACAATGAAAGATATATAAGAAATCATTAGATGCTAACAACATCAGGAATGAACCTATACTACGATTTTACGTAACAAAAAAATGAATGATAAAAATTACTAAACACTGCATAACAAAACGCTAGGTGTCTCCAGAAGTATATAAATTAAAATTTTTTGTGTGTAATTTCTTTCACGTTATTACAATGCTGATCTGCTCGTTTGGTTCGTTTCATAGATGCCATTCAAATGATGTTAAAAACCTGGTATCTGCTCATTTTTGTTTCAAGTCAAAGAAGATCGCGGGAATATTGGTGCAGCTTATCGAAATGAAAAAGATAAAACATTTCGTCTTAAAAAGCTTCTTGGCTAGAACTAATCCCTTCACTATAATAATAAGAGCCCCGTCCGTCCGCGTGACCCCCTCATATAATCGATAGCTTTGATAGCAACAAGGATAAAGCTTAAGAAATAAAAGAAATTATTCAATTGCATTATTTTTTAGTGGCGATTCAATTCCTTTTCACTTGCATTATGGTATCCAGTATACGCAATCGGTAATTTTTACAAACAAAATTTTCTTTGGCGCTTTCTCTGTTGAAATTCATCATGTTGCCTTGATATTTTTAATTGATAATGTAAAAAGAAATGTTTTAAATTCGTTAGACCAGTAACCTGACTACCACTTAGTATAAGGCCCAAGATTTTGGAACTTGAGTTATTGTTTTCGAAATTGGGATTTTCTTGAAAAACTTCGGAGAGATAATAGACGACCTTTCAGAATAAAATTCCGGCAAAAGAGGCCACCATGGATAGAAATGTGTCCAACCGCAAGAGAGAAGCAGCAAGACTTCGACAGCAAAAAAACGCCGAAGACGATCGGATGAACAACGCAAAATGGCAAGACGAAGCAATGCTGCTCGCCTACGAGAAGCTGGAGCTAAATTGACCCTTGAACGGCGTTTGGAAATTCTACGGAATGATGCAGAGCAACACCGAGTAGCTAGAGAGAGCTTAGCACATGAAAGAAGCGAGGAAATTCTTCGGCATGACGCTGAATATCATCGAGTGGAACGAGAGAATTTAAAAACTCATGAAAGAAAGAATGAAATTCTTCAGATCTATGCGGAACAATTAGATCGGTTTTTCTCTGAAAAACCAAAGAAATTGTATTAACCGTATATTAACGGGCATTGCAATAGTTTTTAAATAATAATACAAGGGGCTGCTTGGTTGGTGCGAGTGTCTATGACGTTTTTTATAGATGCTTAATGAACGTATCTGTGATACGAGTTTCACCAGTGAACAAGTAAATGAATATTTTAATTGAGGGTACTTTTAGGATAGATATTTTTGTTTGTGATTAATTAACACCTGGAGGATATGTCTAAACAAACTACCGAATCCAGTCATTTTAGACAGGTTGCGTACGTTAGTGAATAAATAATTCATAGTTTTGGGATTAATAATAATTGGAATTGTGATCAATTATTGATACAATGGTGAACAATGTTTCTACAGTTTATGGTTTAGGATTAATAATAATTAAAATGACACTATTTAATACAATGGATGATCAATGATTCAACAATTCCTGGTATCGGGGCTTAAGCTAAAAAAAAACAGTAATGAAAATTAGATTATTAATTAGTTTAAGCCTCCCTATCCGCCACAAAAGCGATCCAAAGAGAGGAAGGAGGAAGCCACCATTAAGTATAGAGTTAAAGGGAGCTCGGAATGTATGCAGAAATGGCATAGAAACAGTAAGTTGAGAAAGAAGATTATGAAACATGATCAAAGTTTAAGAAGAAAGCAATAGGAGCTGAAAAATAGGACAGCAGTGAACCGAAAAAAGTGGTCCTTAACATAACAAGAAACAATTTATTTCAACAAAAAGAAGGCATACCTAACTCTTAGCTCGGGCCCTCACATTTTCCCCCTAGGAGTGCTAATTCCCATCGATACAATACTTGTATGCCCCTGAGGGGACAACAGTAATGAACCAAAACTACGATTTTACACTACAAAAAATAAATAAATGAAAAAATGAATAAATTAATTAACAAAAAATTAGTGGGGAAATTCTGGTGCGGTTTTCCAGCGCACATAACGCCGCACCACTTGTAGGGGACTAGCATGTCGCCACGTGATCACAACTGCGACTGAATTCAGAACTTCCTGAATTCCACGGCAATCTTGTGTTTAGCAGCCGCTTGGCGATGGGACTGGCTGTTATATCCATGAGGAAGGTAGAAACGGTGTTGCATGAAGAACTTTTTGCCAAGGACAGCAAACCCGGAGAACAGCTCTCTTCCATCGATTTCATCGTCAAACCCCGGCAGGTACACGCGCCACTCGCTGGAATAAAACTATGGGATTACAAAGTTACTCTCCACGAGTCACTCGCTGGAACAAAACAATGGGATTAAAAAGTTGCTCTCCACGAGTCACTCGCTGGAAAAAAACTATGGGATTACAAAGTTGCTCTCTACGAGTCCCTCGCTGGAACAAAACAATGGGCGGTGAGAGTGAGAACAGGTATTGCATGAGAGGCACTCGAGCAGGAGTTTGGTCCTGTTACATCAATCCTAGAAATGGCAACTGCTAACACTAGTAATGGCATAGAAATATTCCATAAAATAACCAAGTAATAACATTACCGTGCCATTAAATAGGACGGCACAATTTACCAGGAGTCCCTCATCGAGACGTTATTGAGCTTTACCTAAAATATACCTAAACATTTAAAATCGAACTAATACTTATGCTGCTGTTAATCAGTAATGACTACAATAAAAATACAGAAACTGAAGTGACACTATCATTAGATGATATATACCTCAAGGATTGTAACCCAATTTAAAGCTTATCGTTAAGCAACAACTGCAGCATAAGTTGACATGCACAATACATGCTCTACATTCTGCGTTACCCTCCAGTGCTCGTAAACTCCCGCACCACAACTTCGCTACCATCACACTTCCTCCCTGATACTATGCAAGCTCAAGATATATCTTACGATGTATTTCCATGCAAAATTAGTTTTCAAGATTCCCGTGGTAGTATTTTCTTCCAACGCCAATTTGAGATCATTTACATTTGGTGCGGCACAAAACGCAGGACGCAGCTGTCCGTGAGCCAACACAGGGCCGGCAAGTAGACACCAACACGCGACTAGATTGTCCTCGTGACTTGCTGATGGTCATTGGAAGAACGCACGAGTGACGGCAAACTGACGCCTCCCACAACTGAACGCAACACTTGCAGCGCTGGCAGTTACATTTGTGTGAGTTACAACTGTGTTTGTGTGATGACATTCGTCGAGCGGGCTTTCTTTATGTCCTGACTACCGGTGCTGCAGTTATGAGGCTAATTTTCCTCTATTTACCGATGCTAATACTTTTCATGCAATTCCCACTCCAATAATTAGCCAGATTTATAAAAATGTATATATATTGACTTACGGTTTGCAGCCTTCCCAATAATTCACATCTATTTGAACAGTATCACGACACCGCAGACATCATAGTTTTTTATGGCACCATAGACATCCTAGGTATCTATGATACCACAGGTACAGGGGGGTTAAAATAATGCAACACATTGATTAAATCCCGAGATGCCGCTTATCAAAACTACGAAAAATTACGAAAATTGGACTACATATAAACAATAGTATAAAAAGGGCAATGATATATCTCAAACCCACAAATATTTAATTAAAAATTAAAAAGAACATGTTCAATAAATAGATGAACGAAAGTCTCCTCAGGGGGATACATCAATTGTATCTTTGGGAATTAGTCTCCCAAGGGGATAATTTAAGAGTGCACGCTTTAACTAACACAATAAATTTATGAGATTTCTCATTTAAATGCTTTGCGACAACATTTGGAGAAAATGAAAAAAATACGGTGTTTATAGGAGAAATGAAGAGAAAATTTCCAAAAACTGTTGAGCTTAAATACACATATATACATACATTTAAATGTATGTACACATACACATGCTCACATATACTAGGATACAAGCAACGAGAAAATTACGAGTTTGTTGTACTAATTGAAAGTATTAATATTAAGTGTATATGTTGATAAGTATCTTATTAGTGGAAAATATATGAATTCATTTTGTTGAAGAAGAGTAAATAAAAATTTTAAATTGTTCGCTCTCAATTCACATAAGCAGAATGGCATTGCGGATTTTAGACTTTTCAGTCACTGTGGTCTGTTACTGCCTTTACCATTTAATACTTGGGCCACATTATCAGCTGCAGTTCCGCGGCGTGCTTTGTGGCGATTGGTTAAACAGAAAGTGCTCTGTGATTCATGAATAACCCAGTGACACCGGAAAAAATTTTTTATTTGGTTCTGTGTTAGTAAGTGGAAACTTTCGGTTAAAAATAAAGTGTCAACGATAGTAAATAAAATACCCCCGTGCCATGAAAAGCACAAAATGGGGAAACCTGACAGCCTAAACCCAAAGGCCAGTCAGTCGGTCAGAGGCAAGAAACCAAGTACTCTAACTTACAACAATGTCCGCGCCTCGCCCTCACCGGCAAGCCGGATCAAAAGGCGTCAACGCTCACCTGCTGAATTAAATGGGCCAACCAAAAAGACTGCTGTTATGACAACAATTTGTGCAAGTGAAATGCCAGTGGAAGATTTTGGAGGATCCTCGGACATGAGCGGAATCATCTCCGATGAAGACCCTGAGATGAGGAAAACTCCTTCCAACCTATCAAATGTATGCATAAACAAACCCACAGAAAAACTAGCAACAAAAGAAGCAGCTCCAAAATCAGCTCGTGTGGACTTGAACACTTCAGAGCACATTCAAATCTAGCTCCAAATATTCGCCAAGTTCTCATCACTCCAGTAGACAAAACCTGCAACATTTCAAAAATGAACCCTATCCGCACTGCATTAGCTCTGGACAAACTGTGTGGCTCAGTCAAAAAAGTAGAGCATCTGCAATCAGGAGCTATCCTTGTGACTACCAACACCCTAGAGCAAGTAAAATCTCTCTTGGCAGCCACTACCATTGCCATATCCGGGAACAACATCAAAATCACAAGCTCTATTGCCTGGTCGAAACAATTTTCTTATGGCAAAATCTATGCACCTGAGTTTGCTTCAGATTCCCTGGAAGACCTGTTAACTATGCTGAAGCCCTATAATGTGGTAGGCATCCGCAAACTAATGCTAGACCCCAACAAAGCATCAGTTCCGCTTTGTGTGCTGACATTCCTCAATCCTTCCCCTCCTGCTGAGCTGCCTTTTGGGTATTGTGTTTACAAAATTGATAAATACTACCCTAGTCCTTTGAGATGTGGTTCGTGCTGCCATTATGGCCATTCTCGAGCTCGGTGCACAAGTCGAATACCAACTTGTAGCCATTGTGGCCAAAAGGGTCATTTTGTAGATGCTTGCCCAAACTTGTCTGCACCCCCGTCCTGCTCTAACTGCAAAGAAGCTCATAAGGCTACTTCACGTGAGTGCCCTCATTACATGTCTGAAGTTAGAGCTTGCCATCTCACAGCTGATGAGGGGTTGAACTTTGTGGAAGCTAGAGCCAGAGCAAGAGAGATGAGGCCATCAGAAGCAGTTCAAGTGAATCCTCCAGTGCCGAACCTGGAAATACAAAGAAGACCCACAGTAAAGGAACTGTCCTCTTTGCAAGTTTTCCCTACGCTTACCCAACTTATGGCTCAAGAGGATGAAGTCTCTACTCTGCCCTCTCAACAAACTTTACTGATGACCAAGGCACTTTCTACTGATCAAAATAGTACTAGAACCTTTGCGGCTTGTGCATCCTTGCCAAGCACACCATCTGCTCTTTCTTCTCAGTATGTGCTACAGCCTTCTCAGCCAGTATCCTCAGGTCAGCAACCTAACCTCTCAAGTGCCATGAACCTTTTGCCCTCTAGTAGCCAAGCCAACCAACCACCTCATACCGCATTTCATCAAATTTCTACTGATTTCACTCGACTTATTATTCAGGCTCTGCCAATGATTATCCGTCTCTTCCTCTCTACGCAACTCACTGAGAAAATAGAATGTTTCATTGAGCTGGGTCAAATGCTTACAGTAAAATCAGTTGTCACCGAAACTCTTGCAAATTTAGGACTTTCCTCAATGCATAAATCACAATGAAGCTAAAAATTCTACAGTGGAACCTCCGGTCCTTTTCTGCAGTACATCCTTACTTCACCAAACTACTTGCAGACTTGGCCCCGGACGTATTGTGTTTGCAGGAAACTTTTTTGTCTTCTGACAAAAAGGTAAAACTGGCTGGGTATCAGAGATTGGCAGCCCGTTGTGAGAGAGCTGTGGGAAATATAAGGGAGGTCCTTGTGGCCGTTAGCAACAGCATACCACAAACTGTTATACAGCTGTCATCGTCATTGGAAGTATATGCCACGCGCATATATCTTCCTCAGCATGAATTCACAATATGCTCTATGTATCTTCCACCATCGCTGCCAAACTCTGTATTAATTGCAGAGCTTCCACTCTTACTCCCACTTCTACCCCCGCCTTTCATTATCTCAGTTGACTCTAACGCCCATCATCAATCATGGGGTTCCTGAACTTCGGACAGCAGAGGTAATGCCATGAGTCATTAGATAACCACAAACAACCTTGTGTTGCTGAACACTACGGAATCAATTTTTCTATCCTCAACAGGCACCCTAACTCATATAGACCTGACAATAACTACCCCCGATATAGCACCTATGTTTACATGGTCACCCTTACTAGACCCTTACAACAGCGACCACTTTACATTACTAATCTCATCAGAATGTGACGTGCCAACCGGCCAACAACCTAGGTGGCACATCAAGTCAGCTGATTGGGGCAAATTTCAAGAAGCCCTCTGCCTTCCAAAAACCTACCTATCCCCTACGCAGGCTTGTGGAGCGGTAACCACAAGCATCATGAATGCAGCTTCTAAATCCATCTCTTGCTCTATCTCAGGAAAAAGAACACCAACAAATAGTTGGTGGAATAAAGAATGTGCCATAGCAAGGTGCCAAAAGCAGCGAGCATTATCAAACAAAAACCATTTAGGAGACATTGACATATGGATAGCATTCAAAAAAGCCAGAGCCATTTTTAGGCACTGCATAGCCAGAGCCAGGTCAAAGAGCTGGACAGACTATCTGTCTAGTATTACATGCAGAGCCCACAGTTGACAAGTCTGGAACAAAGTCCGAACACTATCTGCAAAGTTCTCCCCCAAAGCTATCGTGTTAAAAAATGGGATGGATAACATAGCAGACCCCAAGTTGATCTCAAACATTCTTGGCCGGCAATATTCTAGAGAAAATAACTCCACATCAAATAACCCTCGCTTCATTGTTAGAAAGGAGAGAATTGCACGTGAGCTGCCTTGTCCACAACATAACTCAACTGAATGGTACAATAAACCTTTCACAATGAGAGAATTAACTAAAGCACTACGCAACTCCTCATCTCGAGCCCCTGGTGCTGATCACATTTCCTTCAGCTTTCTTCAGCACCTCAATGGAAATCAACTGGAGGAGCTATTGAACTTCTACAATTTCTTATTCATGCATGGATTCCCACACCAGTGGCGGGAAGCCATAATTGTACCCATACTGAAACCTGGTAAGCCATCCTCTTCAGCTGCAGCATACCGACCAATTGCACTCACCAATTGTCTGGGCAAGATCATGGAAAAGATGGCAAATTGGCGCCTCCAGTCCTTCTTAGAAAACAACTATTACTAGGACCCAACTCAGAGTGGTTTTAGAGCATGGCACAGTACGCTTGACGCACTGTTTCGCTTGGAGGCCTCAGTAAGGGAAGCCTTACTGACTCAAAACTACTGCCTAGCCATTTTCCTTGACATTGAGTGAGCTTTTGAGTCAGTGTGGCATGATGGTGTTTTATTCAAGCTGCATGAACTTGGTCTCAAGGGCAACATGGCTGTCTACATAAAAAATTTCCTGCACTTTCGATCTATACGGGTGAGAGTTGCTGGTAAGCTGTCAGACTCTTTTCCTCTTCTGTGCGGGGTGCCTCAGGGTTCGGTCATAAGCCCTACACTTTTCACCCTTATTGTAAATGACCTTTTTGCTAATGTGCCTGCACCAGTACAACACTCTGTATGCTGATGATGGAGCCATGTGGATTGTCACATCAACTCTCACTGAGGCAACCACAGTAATGCAAACTACATTGAACACTATCGGAAAGTGGTTTCAAAAGTGGGGTCTTCAAATCTCAGCAGCCTAAACTTCCGCTGTTCTGTTCACCCATAGGCACGACTCACCTCCCCTATTCAGGTGAGAAAACGTTCCACTTACCTTCAAAAATAATATAAGATTCCTAGGCATCACTTTTGACCGGCATTTAACATGGAGGCCCCACATAACCTCATTGCACTCTTCATGTCAGTCAGATTTGAGACTTCTCTCAGTCATTTCAGCCATGAGGTGGGGTGCTAACGCCACAGCCCTTCGTAGACTGTATGTTGCCCTGGACCGTTCTAAGCTTGATTATGCCTGCTTTCTCTATGCAACTGCTGCTCCCACTCATCTTCTAATGTTGGACCGCATTCAATATGCAGCATCACGCATTATCAGTGGCGCCCTGAGGTGCACACCCACAGTCATACTGGAAGCTGAAGCAGAGCTTATGCCTCTCGCATATCGCCGCCGCCAAATGCTGTTGTCCTACTGTGCTAGAATTCTTACCATCTCTGAGCACCCGGTCCGAAAACTCTTGTTGGCCTACTACCCATATGCTCTCAATGCTCACCTTTGGCGTCCAATCCCTGTATCAGGCCGAGCCTACACAGAGTTCAACAAGCTGGGTCAAAATTTTTCCCACATACCCCCAATTCCCATGCACCTACGATATCATTCAGTTCAAAGCTCAGTTTTCCTGACATTAGCAGATGTACAAAAACATTCAAGGGATCCCACTAATTGGCAATAAATGTTTAACGACCTCATTCACAGCTCATATAGTATGCACCAAGTAGTTTACACAGATGGATCTGTCCAGAATGACAAGGCCGGATGTGGAGTGCATGGAAGCAATTTCCAACTCAAGGCTCACCTCCCTCGTAAGACTTCTATTTTTACTGCTGAACTATATGCTATTTACATAGCAGTTAAGTTTATAACCAACTGTTGTATCTCGCAGTGAGCATTGGAAGACCTGCGCCGCCGGATGTCTTTTATTGCACTTGGGTCTCGCATGTGTCTGAGCCGGATAAGTCATAAAACGCCGGAACTGACCGACAGAAGTCCTTTATGGTGCCTTGCCTCTGCCTCGCTTTACAACTACCGTTAAGTCCTTGTTCGACTTCCGGGCACTGCTAGTTATAAGTAAGGTCTGTCACCCATGGAATCAGTACATTACCAAGAGCCTTGCTGTGCGTATACTTATCCTTCACCCGAGTTTATGGCTTAGGGAACTGAAGTGAAGTTAAAGCTTCTGCTACAATACTTCGAGTAGTGCCGATAGTACGACACTACAAATTAGCGACGAAGACTTCGAATCTCCGAAGTGAATTTGAACTTTACAAGTGCTCTGAAATTAAGATGGCTTATTCTACATTTAGCTGTCCTCCATTCGATATTGAAGTGGAAACAGTGTGTGAATATCTACAACGTTTAAACGTACAGTGTGCAGACGCTCTTCAGAAGGCGGGAAGCAATGGCAGTAAGAAAGCTAGTAT
>JACJUY010006296.1:10609-22261 GCA_014220935.1 Platorchestia sp. MABIK | reverse complement strand
CGCCCTGTTCCTGTAAGACTAAAAGACTCTGTCAAAGCCGAGCTGGAGCGCTTGCAGAGTATGGGTAAAATTTCTAAAGTGTATGATGGCCAATGGGCATCTCCTACCGTCAATGTTCTAAAGTCTGACGGCATTGTGAGAATCTGTGGAGATTTTTCAGCCTCCATTAACAATTTTCTGAATCCAGTTCAATCTGTTCTACCTGTCATTGATGATGTAATTTCTCAAGTCGGAGAAGCGAAGTTTTTCTCCAAAATTGATTTGTCAAATGCGTTTCTGCAAATTCCGTTGGACGAAGAGTCAAAAAAGTTTATAACCACTAACACCTCGGAAGGTCTATTTATGTACCATTACTTACCTTATGGATTGCGTGCAAGCCCTGGTATTTTTCAAGCGTTCATGAGCAGGACTCTTTCTGGCATCGATAACATCATTGTGTACCAGGATGATCTACTCATTTTGACCTCTTCCTATGATGCTCATTTGGAAGTTCTCGACAAAGTTTTGTCTGTCCTCGAAAATGCTGGAATTCGCTTAAATCTTTCTAAATGTGCCTTTCTAACTGATCGTGTGTCTTATCTAGGGTACGTTTTTGATAACAAAGGTGTTCACCCTAATACGGAGAAAGTAGACGCAATTCTCAATGCTCCTGTTCCCAAAAATCTCAAACAGTTGCAAGCTTTCATTGGATTGTGTAATTTCTACAGTCGTTTGGTACCCAAATTTTCTCTTGTCATGCATCCTCTGTATTCGCTACTTAGGAAAGATGTACCTTTCCGGTGGACTCCAGAGCAGGATAAAAGTATCCAAATAATCAAAGATATCTTTCGTTCGCATAAGCCTCTAAAATTGTTTGATCCCAACCATGAAACTCTCCTTGAAACGGATAGTTGTGGTTATGGGGTTGCTGCCGTACTCATGCAACGCGTTGGTCCTTCTCATGATTGGTGTCCTGTCCAATTTGCTTCTAGATCTCTAAATAATGCAGAGCGAAACTATTCTAACATCGAAAGAGAGAGCCTAAGTGTGGTTTTCGGTGTCAAAAAATTCAAGAAATTTCTTCTTGGTGCTAAGTTTATTATTCATAACGATCAAAAACCTCTTTGTAAACTTTTTGCACATAACAAGGGTGAACCTCTCAATTGTTCCGCTCGTATTCAAAGATGGGCCCTCAGATTGTCCCAGTTCGACTATGTTTTCAACTACTCGAAAGGCAAATGTAACGTAAATACCGATTGTCTTAGTAGGCTTCCTCTACCCACAACGGTAACAGAGCTTGAACCGTACGAAAGGATTTTTGCAGTGAACTCTCTCGAGAAAACTCTAGTTACGTGTGAAAATATAAAAACTCACACTGATGCGGATAGTGAACTATGTCAACTCAGACAATACATAAAGTTTGGCATGCCTACTAAACCTAATCCTAATTTGTCTAAATTTAAGAACCTGCTACCTCAGATGACCATCATGAAAGGTTGTGTACCTTATAAAGAAAGGATTTTAATTCCCAAGTCATTACGGAGTTTAGTTATTGAAACATTTCATGATGGACATCCTGGCATTTGTGGCATGAAGTCGTTGGCCAGATCAGTTATTTGGTTTCCCGGAATGGACAAAACTATTGAAGACATTGTAAAAAGTTGCCCTCAATGTCAATTAAATCGAGCAAAACCTAAGTCTAAATACGTAGAATGGCCCACTCCTTCTCGTCCTTTTGAACGTATTCAGGTTGATCCCTTTTTCTACGAGAATAAAATTGTTTTCATTGCTGTAGATGCATTGTTTAAATACATAGAATGCGAAGTTGTACCATCCACTAGTGTATCAGATACTGTCGATGCTTTGAGAATGATTTTCAGCAGAAGCGGGTTGTGTGATGTGCTCGTAAGTGGCAATGCTTCTAACTTTTCATCTCAAGACTTTGAAGATTTTCTAATTTCCAACGGCATTGAGCACCTCACACCTCCGCCCTATTCTCCAGCAAGCAATGGTCAAGCTGAGAGGGGGTAAGAGTCATTAAAGACCTGTTGAAAAAACTCTCTTCTCCCGAATCGTTCAAATCACGTCTTGCAAAAGCGTTATTTCAATCACATTGCATTCCTCATAGTGTCACAAAAATTCCTCCCTCTGTTGCGCTCAACAATCGTAAATTTGTTACTTCCAGAGATAGAGTTCATCCTAAATATTCTNCTGTTAATATCTTTCATGTTCAAATCTTAGCATTAAATGTAATCTGGAAGAGACATTCAAATCAGCTACTTCATTCTTCTAGTAATTTAGGATCTTTCAGTAGCAAGGCGGCTGAGCCTTCTACTTTGCAGCCTGTTAGTAGTTCACCTGTACAAAATGAACCGCGTAGATCAGGTAGAATAACTTAACCTGTAATGCGAATAGGTTGTTGAGTTATGCCTTCCGTTTTTCATATATTCATCTAAAGGGAGGGAAATCCAGGAGCCTTTGTAATCATCTCAGACTCATTAAGTGCCTTGACTGCACTGAAAACAAACAAAGCTCCAAACACTACCTGCTATACTAAATAGCAAAGGCTAACAATCAGCTTCCTGGAGGCAAAGTCTCCCTGGAGTGGGGGCCTAGCCATGTGGGTATCCCTGGAAATGAGGCGGCAGATAAGCTAGTACAATCCGCTCTAAGCTTCTCTCTGACAACTCAAATACCTAAATCCACATCAGAACTTAGCTCCTTATTTGCCACCTCCATGCAACAAGAAAGGCTGAGGGCATGGAAGCAGCTCCCACCAATCATAACTGAAATAAACCTTTCACTGATCCCTCTACCATCATCACTCTCACGCAGCCAGCAATTCATCATCTCAAGACTGAGACTCGGTGTCTGCAAATTAACTCATGGGCACTATTTAACTGGTTCCCAGCCTCCTTCCTGCCAAGCATGCAACTGCAAACTCACCTTAAGTCACCTATTGATAGACTGTCCTCTGTATCACAACCATCGTCTGGCCCTGATTGCTGAGTGCAATACAAGATCAGCTTCTGTGACACTGGACGACATCCTTGCTGCTGATTTCCCAACCAAACTTGTGATGGATTTCCTGAGGAAGTCGGACTTCCTGCATCGCATCTGAGAAATACCTGAGGAGCAGAGTGAGGGCGCCGTTTCCCAAGAAGGAGACGTGCCTCATCACTAACAAAGTAAAGTAAGTAACTTGGGTCAGGGCGCCAATACCAGCATCGGGCGACGCCCCGTACTCTAAAAAAGTAAGTAACTTTTTTTGAACTCTTGCGTGAAATGTAGATATTATTGGTGCGGAGGGAATTGTTGGCCGTTGCAAAGGCCCCGACGCTGTCGGCCCTCAACTTTAAGTTTTCTCCTGTGATTCGCAAGTTGTACTCGGACTCAAAGCCTCGATAAACCCCAGGGAACTACAGCAACAAGTTGTACTTGGTCGTACAAAACACTTTCCTTTGCTGGGTCAAAGCCCTCGGTTTGCATTTCATGTCGGGTTCGAAGTGATTTTAGCAGTCATTGAAATAAGTTCATACCTCTATACCAAATTAATTCACAATAATCAGTAAACCTGTGCTCAATGAACATAATATGTTTTTATTGAGTGTTTAAGGGCAGAGTCCCCCATAGGAGTCCAGGATTTTGAGACCATTTGAGAAATAGGGATTGTTGCTGACTTGCTGCTATAGGAAGTGTAGGAGGTCAGGTACATCCTGTGAAAAAATGAGACTAGTGTGTTCACTCGTTCGCCCGCTACGGGGGTTTGAAGCATGGGGGGGAGGGGGGAGGGGAAGTGGTATTTTATCATGTTACACCTCCCCCATGGCACTTTCTTCATGGCATGACGTTGCTATGTAATCTTCTATGTCTATATATTACTGAATAAAGATTTCATGGGTCTGACCTGAATCAAAAATTGTTGAAATTTTCAATTAAAATTGTTTGTTTCTTTGTTTTTGCTTATAATGTAAACAATGGACTTTGAAATTTCAAAATGCTTCTTCTCCTACAGTTTTTAAGCTACAGTGATGATTTTGATATCATTGGATACAAAAAAACAAGGGCTTTCCAAAAAGTAAAATTGTTTTTCAAAATTTATTTTTGTTTGAAAGTTATGATGTCGTATATCCATATTTTTTTTGAAAAACAAAGTTGCTCATGAACTTTTTCATTTTTTTATTTAAAACTGGAAATTTTGAAAAAGTATTTGACTTTTTGAATGTCCACACCTTTTCAGATCCAATGATACCATAATCATTATTGTAGCTCAAAAACTGTCGGAGGAGAAGCATTTTGAAACCTCCCTCCCCCCCCCTCAAATTCCGTTTTCTATGAATACTTCATTTTCTATGAAGAAAATTGCATTTTTTTATCAAAGACATAGGACAAATTTGATTCCTCTAGGTAAATTAATAAAAAAAGGTTTGTGAGGGGGACTCTGTCCTTACTGTTGTGAATTCTCAAAAATTGCTGTGAACTTCTTCCCATTGATAGTTCTGTGTTGTTATATAGGGTCAATATTGAATTTAAGCCTTTCACGGAAATTAAAAATTCCGTTCCAAAGAATCACTAAAGGAACACATTTTACACGTTTTACACCAATGACATTCTGCTCGCTGATGCGTTGTTTTTGAGTTTTCAACTCTGAAGTTATAAGAACGTCGCGTGTAAAAATTAAGGAACGGACATGTAAATATGGTGTAATACGGTATTAATGTAACTATTGATAGGGTTAGGGAAGGTTATTGTAGGATGGTTAAATAAACTAACCTAAAATAACATAAATTAACCTAAAATATCTCACCTTAAGGGAGACGTTTACCCTAAATAAAAATAAATGGCTGTTACTTTTGTTGTATTGGTTCTAGATTAATGAAAATTGGCTCACGTATGTATTTTGAAAGTAAATAGGGGTCGTCTCCATAAATTTTTCTCACTCTAGACATTATTTTGGAAGAAATGATGGAAAGGGTAGGGAAAAGTGTGTACTTTTCAAGAGACATCTTCTCAAAAACTACTTATTAAAGAGCAATGATTTAGGTATCATTGGATGCGCAAAAAGTTGCTGCATAAAGAGTAGAGAATTACGTTGACATTCACAATAATTTCTGAGTTACATAGGAAATTTTTTGCAAGTGATTAGAAATTTAAAGATATTGGGTAATTTTTACAAAATGACAGTAAGATTCTTTCTATAGAAGCTAAATCTGTGAAAATTAACAAGCATATGCATTTTTTGAAATAAGCAGGAGTCCTCTCTATAACTTTTTCCCATTTTTGCCATAAGTACGGAGATATGGGAGGAAATGGGTGAAAATGGGGAGATAAAAGGTTATTTTTGAAAATCTATTTTCTCCGAGAGTTTTCATCGTAGAGCAATGATTTAAGGATTAGATATGCAAAAAGCTGCTCTATCTACTGATGTAAGATGTTTTTAAAATTCATAGTAATTTTTGGTTTTATAAAAAATATATGGAAAAATTAATGAATTTTTTAAATGAATTGGAATTTGATTATAGGTAAACGCTTGTGAAATTCAACGTAGTCCTCCGACACTTTAGGCAGCAACTCATCCAATGACACCTGAGTCATTGTTCTACAAAAAGTACTTTTTGAGAAGACGTTTCTTGCTAAGTTTGCACTCCCCACCCCCCCTCTTTCTCCCATTGTCTCCAAAATTATGTCCAAAATTTGAAAAAGTTTTGGAGACGACCCATATTTATTTTTGAATATACATATGAATGCCAATTTTCATAGATCTAAATTCCATAGAAAGAACGTTACTATCATTTCCTTGAGTCATTGATTTCAGGGTGGACGTCTCCCGTAGCTCACCCAAACCAAGGCTGTTATTTTCTGCCAAGAAGTGGGCGTGTCCTGCCAGAAAGTGGGCGTCGCCATACAATGCGGCGGCTAAGCAACCGACCATATAATGTTATTCCTATCTGAACATAATTATTGTTATATCTCAAAAATAATGCATCAGCGAGAAGAATGTCATTCATGTAAAAAGTTTTTTAAACGTGGTTCTTTAATGATTCTTTGGAACTGAATTTTTAATTTCCATGAAAGGCTAAAATTCAATTTCGACCTAAATTAGTTTTTTATTATCTTCCATGTTTATTAAGGAAAGCCGAATGTTTACTTTCTTAGCAATTGTAAAAAAATTATATATGACGTAAACTGAAGGGTTAAAAGTTGAATCAATGATGTAAAGACATATATTTAGCTTGTAATTCTTGCTAGAACCAAAATATATGTTGGTAAGGCATCAGATAATCAAAATAATATGGCATTATTGAGTTTTTATTCAATTTTGATGTGGCATATCAACAATTTTGAAAATTTTGTTGCCAAATACATGTAATAAGAGATATTCAAGAGGTTGTAAACGAATATTTTGCTTGCAAATGAGTGCTTTTAGAGATATTTACCTATTTAACCCTGAAGTTATGGGAACTTGAATTAGCTTTAGACATGGGTATTTGTGAAGGAGAGGAAAATAATCGATTTTTCAATTTATGGTGCTTGATTAGTGGTAACTAGATTTAGTGATGTACCGATACCAACACTCCAATACTTGCAAATACCGATACTACTACCGATACCGATTCTTTTACAATCATATTAAAATGAAATCATTAGAAGCTCTACATGGGTGTTATAATAAAATTATTTACTGATATATCTAATAATATAACAATATTGACAATAAAGTTTTGGATTAAGAATGATAAAACTGCTCTTGCTATGTTAACTACATCGTTTGATTCGTTTCCCGCACAAAGTTTTTAAATTGCGTCATCTTTCCGCTTTATTTCGTATGATACCGTTATCAGCATATATGAATAAACAAGTATTCACTGTTTAGCAATCTTTATTTGCCACTGAGGTTATTCTCCAACTAAATTAAATAAAAAATTTTTCTCCATATACAGGCAGAAACTAGTAATGTAATGTAGCATTTAGTCTCAGACATAGCAGAGTGAACGCAAGTAGTATACGTATGTACTAACACACACAGTGTACAGAAGCAAACACGATGGCTCATTTTGGTTTGGAGGCCTATCAAATTTTAAAATTTTCTTTTTTGCCATAGTACATATTTTGATGTGAAAAACACAAAAATGATAACCATTATGTGGAGAAATTATTTGTTAAGCCTCAAATTTGCTTAGATCCATTAATATTTTATGAAAATACTGCAGTTTCTCGGTACGTTTTTGCCACGCAAATTCACACAGATATGATTCCATCATTTGTCGGTGAGTGCCTTCCTGACGTTTTTTTTCATTTTTAGACAATGCCATGCACTCTCAATCATTTGAGTGTGTGCACCTGTTGCAGGGTCCACCAAGTTTTCACTATGATTAACAGGGAGGTATCTGAAATTATACCCTTCGTTAGGTTAGGTTAGAAACACTTAATGAATAATTTCTCCACAAAATGGTCATCATTTTCGTATTTTTCACACTAAAATACAAAATTTGGCAAAAAGAAATCATTAAAATTCGATAGGCCCCACAACCGAGAAGATCTGCAAAAACGCAACTGAAATGATATGCTTGGCGGACTAGGTAATATCCACCCGGCACTCACTTTCTATTACGATTTGTTTGAGCTAGCGCGGAGAAGGAGAATAAAACTGCGTGTGTAACTCAGCTTTCCCGTGTATTGGTGCGCCAGGAGGAACGATGGCACAATCTCTTTAGGCTTGGTGCAAACTCAGTCTGGGCTGAAGGGCTCTTGACTGAAGAGTTTCCGTGGCTCGGACGTAGCAGGAGCCGGCAGGCTTGATGTGGCGGAGTAGTTTCCAGTGTGGTTTGTAGGTGTAGGTGATTACAATGGTTGTGCGTTAGAGGTATCAATTTACAGGCGAGGTACGAGTAAGGATCGTAGATTGTACGTGGTACGTGAGCTTAGTCTTTAACGGATATACTCATGATACCAGATATGGGCAAATAAGGCAATACGGCGATGAGCCAGCATTTACGTGTAAGTTTAGTTTAAGTGCATAACCAACGATTTAGGGAACTAATGCACAGAGTACTTTGAGTCGTACTATTAAGATGAAGGGATTTTGGAATTAATTCACAGAGTACTTCGAGTCGTACTCTAATGATGAATGGATTTGGGAATCCACGTGCAGTTAAAAAGTGGTGATTCGGTCGTTAAAGACCCAGGTATTGTGTATGTATTGCAGGCTTCGGAGGATCTGCAATAACACGTAGAGCTGAATGATTTGGTTCAACGGAAATAAGAGAGCTACGCACACACTACCATTACAATGCATAATTCCACACATTCCAGTCACCCCAATATAATTCTTTCTCCTAAAGCCACCGGCTACTAATTATTTCTTTGCAACTTAACAGTTTATAGGATAAGGTTGAATAAAGTCAAAATAGCAGATAAACTTTCGTCTCACTCGGAGGTGATTCTGAGCAAAAACACAGCCATTCTACTTTACGTCAAGAAGGTTATCAGAAACAAGCGGGTACAAATTCTTAACAAGGAGGATGTTAATCAATGCTAATCCTCATCAATTCTCCCAACATTAAAGAGAATTAAACACGTCACATTGACACAACGTAACTATCCTAGCCACCAGAGAGAAAACTGACGCGTACCTACAACGCGCGCAACCTAAATCTTCACAAGAGTTCACAACCTATTTTAAAACACTTCATTCTAAACTAGATTAATTCCTAGTTAAGTAACACAAGACACAATGACAATCCTAAACTATAACACAAAAACACATTCACATAAATTGGCTAATAGTATCACGACATTTATTATGTTGACTTACGCGAAGACTATATACTATCAACACGAGGACAGAAGAACGAATGGCGTCCCGACCTAACAGCTCGATGTTGCCACACCGATCATCTCAACTTTGAACATGGCGAAAAAGTCATGTTCGATTGATACGTGTGTGAGTCACATGAAACATTAAGATTAGTAATTATAAGTAGAAAATTATTAGTAATAAATTACAGTAATGTATTTTATGCAAGGAATTAATTTATTTAATACTTAATGAGAATTTTCTGATTTGTAGCTACTGCTACACAACCAACTATGAGATTGTTCGTGAATTTTTCAAACATCTTAAAATAGAAGAAAAAGGCAAGATTCGTAATGTACGGCGATTTACATGCTGAATTAAAATAGAATTTTCAGCTATTTCTATATTAAATTTGCAAAAACTTTAAAATACACCCTCAACTTTATTTATTTAGTTTGATTTTTGTTAGCCTGTCACATACGTTAAGAAATGAAAATTAGGTCAAACTATATATATTTTAGTTGTTAAAGTGTAATAATTTTATGTTGCTACTGTGTTTTTACTGTGTTTAACTATTCATGCTACAAAGCTTTCACTCACTGACCGTACGTGACTCATCGGGAGTTAAAAGTAGTAAATTCAGTTAGCGGGCCTGATTAAACGCTGTAATTCAACAGTTAGCAAACTAATTTACTAGGTATGAATAGGCTTTTTATTTGATTACTAGTGTGCACTGCCCACCAAAAACGATGGGATTCAATACCTTTCATGAACAAATTTTCCAGACGTGGATGACTAACAAGTATATTTCTCATAACAGTAACCGTGATAAATATTATTGTACTTGCGCACTGGTGAAACTCGTATCACAGATACGGTCATTATGGCTACATTTATGAGCGTGACAGAGAAATGGAAGAAGCGGACTCCAAACAAATAAACCAAGGGTATTTTTAGGGAGTAGCAGGACCCATGGAAATTCTATGGAAAATGTCATCGTTAAAGCTAGGTAGACCCGTGAAAAAATTCCGTCAACATTACTCAACCTTTCCTGTCCTGTCCTAACCTATTCTAACCGAAGCTCTCCTGATAAAATATCAAACATATCAATGCATATAAGGGCCATCTTTCAATGTTGCACTGAGATATTTGGTGTCCATGATACCGCACACTCAGACATCCTATGTTTCTCAAGAAACGGACACCAAACAAATACATAAATAAATATATAAACACACAACGGGTATTATTAGGTTAGATACTTTTACTTTCACGATTTATGACTTTCATTTTCATGATAAAATACGAATTATTGGAAAGTATCGGCCGAATTTTGCCGAGACCGATGCCACTAAAAATGACCGATACATCGGTACATCGGTACATCACTAATTAGATTGAAATAAACAATTTTTATCCTATGCACTTTCCGTCACAAATGAGTATTTAACGAGTTATAGCTCTAGGTTACCTACCTGAATTCCATTCTTTGAAGCGCGAGAAAAATCGGTTTGAGGGGAGGGCCCTTAATGGACTCTCCCTTCTGACGGCTGTAATGCGCTTGAATGATTGTTACATCACATTAATTGAGGTTAGATTAGTTCAATTACGTTACATTGTGTCAACACTTTAACTTGTTAAATATTCATTTGACAGAAAGTGCATAATAGAAAAATTGTTTATTTTGATTTAATTACCTATATTCAAGGACCAAAAATTGGAAAATGGATTATTGTCCTCTCCTTCACATTTACCAAGCCATGTTAAGCCCATATTAGACGGTGGCAAAAAGTGGCACTTTTGGGTGCGAGAGATGCGTTCTCTTCTTCGAAGTCATGGCAGCCGCCGTCACCAACACGCTGCAATGTTATTATACGATTCGGCGTTCGCCAGCCACACACACGGCGCTCAGTAGCGCACGAAAATCGGCCGTGGGTGGTTACGTCATAATGGCGCTCTCTAAAAATGCTGAGGACTTGCAGAGCATACGAATAAAACTGCAAAAAGCCGGATTTGTTTTCATTGTTGTATTTAGCAATACATGTCTTTCAAGTCATGTTCATTTTCTACGGTTAATTCACGGTAATTCAAAATTAAAAAATGGTTAAATAAATGCATTGATATTATTTTAGGGGTTCTGATACCAGCAAAATATATATACCATCTAAAAAAAAATTATGAAATTGATGGCTTAATATCAACGTCAAATATATATGATTAAAAACTGGTTTGGAATGCGTTGCTCCCTTGAATGCAACTACGTTTGAGTGCAATTAAAGTTTTTTTTTTGCTTGGTGGAATGCAAATTGATTTTCATAAATATGAAATACATCCAATACTGATAATTATAATAATGAGGCACTTGTACACATAATTGCAGCATGTGCGTCGGTACAAATAACTCTTATTTTAAGAGCAGGTACCATCATATATAATATTTCATCATACATTAAAAAAGCCCTAATATTAGTGAAGAAAATGTCTATCACGATATTATTAAATATTTGGTTTGATTATTTAATTTTTGGTTTAGTCTGTGCGCAAACCACCTGGCACAATGAAATTAAGACCCAAATTTAACGGGTCCTATTGCACACACATTTGCCTGACACCCATCTGGGGTCGGTAACGCTAGGACACAAAGTAATTTTAAAGAAAAAGTGGAACATAAAGCTAAGGGCTTACCTGAATACTTCGATAAGTTCAGGAGAACTAGCTTCAATGTAGCCGGCCGTCGAGAACTCAAGAGTCCCCAGTAGCGAGGGCGGATAGCCGTAGAGCAGTGGCTTCACATAAGGAGATGCGCACACGCTCACGGCTTAGGTCAATCTGCTGGGTCAGCCTCCGGCCGACCCGCTCGTCAGCTTCCCCGAATC
>JACJUY010006295.1:32989-49197 GCA_014220935.1 Platorchestia sp. MABIK | reverse complement strand
ATATCTAACGCCGAAATGCTGACCTTCAATGCTGACATGCTGATTTGAAATTCTGAAATATTGGGATTTAATGAAAAATACTGACTTCTAATACTGAAATGCTGACTCTAATATCGAAATACTGACATCTAATGCTGAAATGTTGATGTCTATTACCGAAATGCTGATTTTCAAAACTGAAATGCTGCTTTTTAATGCTGGAATGCTGATTTCTAATACCTAAATCCTGACTTTCAATACTGAAATGCCAACTTTCAATACTGAAATCCTGATTTTTAATGCCAAATATTGATTTCTAACGCCGAAATGCTGACTTTTAATGCTGAAAAGCTAACATCTGACACTACAAGGCTGACTTGCAATTCTGAAACAGGTTCAGTTGAGTCATCTTTAACCTCGGACTTACTGTACAATGCAGGCAAAGACAGTGCTATCAGCTTCGTTTTGAGATTTCGACCTCAAGCAGCAGCTGTAAAGAAAATATGACAGACCGGGTGTCGAACACGGCACTGCATCGCCGACCAAGCACGCACCATCAACCATAGAACTACAGTGGATCTTGAGCAACAATTTGGAGTGAGATTATAAGTGTAATATGAAGAATTAAATTCTATTCGGGCCTTGCATTCAGGTGTGACTTTTTGTAATATCATTTTACAGATTCGAACTATTTTTAGAATTTCTTAGTTTTTTTTTGTGGTCACAGGCTCTGTGCAGAAAGATGTACGCGGATTGTGGGATCACAGGATCTCGAAGCATGTTACAAAAGTACAAAATTATAGAATCATAAACCTATACGGGGTTTTGTGTATTTCGACGCGCATATTTTAACCATTTACAGAAAAATGCAAGGGAAAACGATTTTCAGGAGTGACAAAAACCTCAAAACTCATGAAAATCGTTTAACTTTGCGTTTTTCTGAATATGGTTAAAATATGTACATCGAATTACACAAAACCCTGTACACATGTTTTATCTGAACTAACTTCACATAATTTGATTGGTTGAAATATTTCACAGCACATTTTTTGCCAAGATTACGACGTTACATGCCAAGTCATCGTGAAGACAGCTGGCTGATTTATTAACCTTTTTTTCTCAATCGCTTATAAATTTTCTTCGCCAGACGATTTTACTGAAATTTAAATGGCAAATCAAAATTACTCATTTAAAATACTTACTGAGAATAGAGGCATTAGTCGGACGATTTTATTGAAATTCAAATGGAATATCAAAATCATTCTTTGAAAACACCTACTGAGAATCGAGGCAAATTGGTCGAGCACGTTTTGATCATCGATCAGTCGAAGAAAATGAGGCCCTGGAACATAGCCCCTCCCTTACAACAGCTCCCTCATGCTATGAAGTACACGCACCAAATAGCCCTAAAGTGTACACTTCCGACAAATATTTAAACAATATTAATTTATGCGCGTGTTGATGTGCATGCATTAGCATACCATGGACGCATTTCATGCATTGATATCCAACAGCAAAATATTTTCATATCATGTCCGCATACATATCTTTCATGCTTTATTATTCAACGACAAAATATTTTTATATCATGTATGCATATATTTCAAGCATTGTTTTGCAGCACGGAAATTTTTTCATACCAATTACACATATAAATTTTAAGCATTGTTATGCAACAGTAAAGTATTTTTGCCAGTTACTGCAATTTTGCTGGACAAGTCAACTCCAACCTTCCAGATACGCACCTCGCAGCCATGTGCTTATATCTCAATGTGGTCACTGTTTTGCTCGGACGTGAAACGCCTTCAATTCAGAATACTTCACACTTTGACCTCAATGGATTGAACTGAAGTTCAATATCCAACTCAAATTTAAAGTCAATTGTAGTAAGAAATCTTGAAAATAGCAAACATTAACTAGATGTTGCCATTATTTAGCTTTAATTAAATATTAATGAAAATTGAGGTTGTGACTACTGACGCAGCAGATGACGCGTAATACTGAACACTTATCCTGAAAATTAATTTTTATAAAAATATGACTTCTGAGGTATGCATTTCCGCTGTGATCAGCATATGAAGCATCGTCAACCTGAATTACGAGGCATACTTTTATTTCAGTGTTGCAGGCAGATGTAAGTGATGGTATATCATTGAAAGATCGTAAATCATAGAAAGAAGGTATATCATAGAAAGATGGTACATCATAGAAAGATGGTATATCATAGAAAGACGGTACATCATAGAAAGATGGCAAATCATAAAAAGCACGATTAGCCATAGATGTAATGGTTGACCATACCATATAGCATGGGATGCAATGGATGTAATGGTGCGCTACGTGTGGAAGGGTGCGCTATGGATGTAATGGATGCCTTGAGCCAACGCGAGGCATGGAAGTCTTCTCTCCGCCAAACCACGTAGTCGTGTTTGAGGAATTGAAATTATATTTTTTGGTATTTAAATAATGTTTTTTCAGAAAGTGAAATGATCTTTTTAGGAATTCAAATAAATGATTTCCCTGAGGAATTAAAATGATATTCATGAGGAATCAAAATGGTGTCTGAGGAATTAAAATAATTTCCTTGAGGGATTAAAATGATGATTTTGAGGAATTAAGATGGTGTTTTGAGGGATTTAAATGATCTTCTTGGGGATTAAAATGATCTTTCTGGGGATTAAAATGATATTCTTGAAGGATTTAACGAAATCTTTGAGAGATTAAAATAGTGTTCCTGAGTAATTAAAAATGATGCTCATGAGGTATTGAAATGATGATCTTGAAGAATTAGAGCCAAGTGTTAGTGAAGTGTACGCTAAGATACTGCTGGTACACAGTACACTGCCCTCGTGCTTCCGTCCTGCTATTTTGCGAGTCTACGATGCTTGACTGCTCCACTTGCACATATATCGATAAATATACACATATATATTTACACAAATATATGCAGTCTGTCACAGAAGTCGAGTTCCATCCAGGTTTTTTAAAAATTCCATTTATATAAAGATAGATCCAAATTTTTGAAAAAATACTTACATTTACATTTATATTTTTAAAGAACCTGGAAGGTACGCGTCATCTTTGACAGACTGTACAATCATAATTATCATTTTATCAATTGTTCCAGGTCAATTATTTTATCAATCATAAACACAACAGATGCTCAAATTTTCCACCCTCTGCATTGACAAACACATTAATTCTCTTTGTGAAACTTTTTCTTACTCTTTTGAGGGTTTCAGCGTCAATTCTTTGGTCTTTGTTGTGTGATCATCCATTTATACTTAAATAAAATGCTTATCAACTAATGAGCGCTGTGTTAAAAAATTTTTAATTAGAAATACAAAACTTGTAATTTTTGAGGTCCTCATGCTTATATTTAAATTTTTTTCATGCTACCTTGAAATTATATTTTTAAACATCTGCCGAAACAAGCAATTCTAATATTACTTCCTGGCGTCAAGAATGTCAAAGTTTTATGTCATGTACATGTAAACTGTCAAAAGTGTTTTCACCCCAGAATGAAGATGCATCGTACATGAAACTGTGTTGTCTCTTATAATTATAATTACATGAATCATCAAATGTAGATTAAGCAACAATAGGAGTACATTGCCCTCAATAATTTATTTTCGACAAGTGACATGGGTATTACAATACTCGTGTGCGTGTATCATATAAGTGTATTTACTTTAAGATATTTTAAAAACCAATGATGGTACTTTTGTACCATCTCTATTGGAAATAAACTGTTTTTTCCTTCAGTTGTTATTGTAGGATGTTATATATATAGATATTATATAATTTATAAATAAATACATGTATAATATGCCTATGTATATCGTTGATGTCATTTCCAGACATGGTTTGTCCATACTAATCAGTGCCAGCTCTATGTATTTGTATAAATAGCAATATTATTTCAGTTGTTGGATCTCACCTACGTTGCTTCAGTATTAATTCGGAATGGTAAATCGACATGGTAGAGGTGAGTTGTGGCGGAACTTTCCTTCGGGAGCGGCCTGTCACGGTAACGCTCGGTATGATGGAAAATAAAATAAGATTATAAGTTAGTTTTAGCCTGCCTATAATCACAGCAAGGGTGTCCCATAGAGAAGAAGAATAAAGGCACCAATTAGAATGGTGTTATGGGAACGCGGAATCTATGCACAAGGTGTGTTGCCACACACAATCTCCTGCACAGAGAAACAGTAAATTGAGAAGGACAGTATGAAACAAGGTAAAAGTTGTGATCCAATGAAATCTTTACAAGTTTAGCTACTTACTCAGTAGTTGACTACAAGTTGTGTGCTCCTACCACTACATAGTTGTTAGCTCCTTAGTTACTCAGTTATTATCGATTATTATTATCTATTATTTACCATCTATTTTCATTAGTTACTCAGTTATTATCTATTATTGACTATCTATTTTTATTAGTAACTCAATTATTATCTATTATCTACTATTATTATCTGTTATCTATTACTTATTATCTATTATTTTTAGTTATTCAGTTATTTTCTACGTAGGAATGCATTTGTGCTTATTAATGTACCCATCTCCTTACGTCGCACTTTCAGTAATTGCATGGGCAGGAATTACGCATGGAATACTTTTATCGATGGGAGAATTTATTACTGCTCTCACGGAAATCCGTATCATAGATACGGTAATTGGATATCGTGCGTCGAGCTGGATGTTGTTTTCCTTCGCAGTTCTTGCAAATCATCGCGCTGGAAACACATCAACTTCCAGGTAGGTATCCAGAACCGGATCTATGACTGGATTATTCAAGATTTTACGATGTCGTTAATCCAAGTTGAAAAAATAACCCTGAATTTTTTCATGTGTCCTCGGGCTTAGGCAAGGATAAGTTAAGTTAGGTTATTAAGTTTGGTTAGATTAGGTTAGGTTAGGTTAGGATAGACATGGTTAGGTCAGGATGGGTTGAGATAAGGTTGGTTCAAGATGGGACTGGTTATTAGATTATGTTATGTTAGGTTGGGTCATATTAGAATAGGTTAGAGGCGTTTGGAGTATGTAAGGATAAGTTTGGCTCGGTGAGGATAGATTTGGTGAGGCATATGTTTGGTTATAGGACAGATTTGGTTAGGTTAAGCTGAAAGCAACAACTAGTTTTTGCATGAACTACTAGTTATGATAAATGCATTCGTTTGATACATGCACCTGGAAGAATAGAATCAGAAAAATTACGGAGGAAGTGATTAGTCTTCTATACAATAATCAGTACAACCAAATGGTTCTCAGTTTTGATCGAACATATCGAGTCCAGTCATTTACCGTGTACACTAGTGATATAAGAGTAATATTAACTCAGGAGTATATCAGCAAACTGCGACACACATTCATTACCTCATTCATTACTGGAACTCTCAAAAAATACAAAAATTCAGTAATGTGAGAGTATGAGAAACGAGTTTTTTCCATTTATGCCTCACCACAGCATTGCTCTAATCTTCGTTCGGGTTTTCTCTCCTCCATCAATCTCAAGTCTGATAATTTCTCTCGATTGATTCATCTACTCACTATTATCATCACCCTTGTTCGACATCGCAGCCAATGCCAAAGATTTCTACTCGTCAGCGCTTGACAGAACAGACCGGACTCGGAGGCTTCCCTGTCCCGTGCGCCTCGTGCGGCATGTAGAGTTTAATTTGACATCATGGTTAACGCGGGGTGCAATCAATTTAAATACGGTATTTAACGCTAAAGGAAGCGGATCTGAGTGGGGGCCACTGAGTGGGCTTTTACGCTTTTTGAGGTCAGGTATGAGCCTTCACAGATTTACGGATGGAAAGGTCGCGCTGGTGATGTAAAGGCAAAAGGACATTATCTCAAAAAGTAGTGTCAGGTATGATCGTTGTTAGCTTTTCGGATACAAATATCATGCTAGTGATGCAAGAGTAGAATAGCATTATTTCAAGAAGCTGGGTCAGGCATGAACGTTCTTAGCTTTATAGTAATAAAGATCGTGCTGGTGATGTAAAGGTAAAAGGACATTATTTCAAAAAATAGAGCTTAGCAGTAAGCACCTCGGTGATGTACGGTGATGGTTCAATAATTAATTCGAGTAGCATAGACACACTCGACTCAACCCAATTATTAATTTACCTTATTCAATTTAATGGATCAGCCGTTTTTTTCATATGATATACTGTTCTTATTTGGCTCATTTTAATCATTGTTGTAAATCTTTGCGCTAAATTCCGTGTGAATTCATTCGTTGTTGAGTCTAGTGCGTTACTAGGTATTGTGTACTACATATTTACATTAGGGTTAGTAAAATTGCACCCCTTGTAATAGAGTTGATGATAGGATGCCTTCAAAGTCGCTGAACTAATTTGGGCCAACAAGAAACTGTATTCAACGTGCGCTTTGCAATAACCTTAAGTAATTTACTTGACGTCTCACTTGTGCTAAATAAATTGTTCAATTCGTTTTAAATAAATACGAAGCCTAGAATGCGTAACCAAGGTACAGGTGTGCAGCTTATCTTTTGCATTTGCACTGCTTACCTCACACGGAAATGAATTGAGAGCTCGTAAACAATGCGAACGTCACTTTTCACTGAAAGAAAAGAATGGGAAAGTATGAGCCGAAATTCACTGCATGTTGTATAAAGATTAAAGCAATATAGAAAGTATCGTACGGATGGTAAAATTAATGCCATGTTACCGCATTGTTAGTATAAGTGTGTGTTTTGAGGCAGTTTCAGCAGATATTATAACATGAAAGCCTTGTTATAATGATAGCCAGTTGAACAGGAAAACGGTTACACAGGAAAAATAGCTAGATTGATTAGGCAGGCACTAAATCGAATGCTTGAAGAACGTTTTGCACTGATAACTTTGCTCAGAAAATTTCCTTAGTGTCCAGCAGTGGACGTAGATAGAAGTCCGACAGCGGATGTCCAGATGTCTTCCACCTGACCGGAAATCGGTTGATGAAACAGGAAACCAAGTTTTTTGTCCTGAATTTTCGATTTAAAAATGTTTCACTGTGCTACAGTAATTTAATTGGGTTGTTTTTACTGTCAAGGGAAAAGGTGTATTCACTCGTGAAAAAATATGCAAGTCCTTGAAATTTACAACACACACACACATTGATCTTAACAATGACAGCAGTCTGGACTTGCAGTGAACATTGAGGTTAATGACGCAAACTTGGATTAGGCAAAGCAATCGGCAAAAGATACAGTAAAGACGAGTCTAAGCCTGCCCATCTTTGTGTTAAAGTAAATTCAACTCGGTGTATTCTGAAGAACGATGTGTGCCGAGAAAAAAATAAAACGTATTAATTTCACTCAAGGCATAAAAGCTACCCAGTGAGTCCCACAAACACCCGAACCGAGTATTTATACCCGTATCAGTAATACCATCATAAACATGCCCGTATCAGTAATACCATCATAAACATGCCCGTATCAGTAATACCATCAGAAACATGCCCATATCAGTAATACCGTCATAAACATGCACGTTTCAGTAATGCCACATAATTTTGCTACAAATTAAATGCTTATGGTATTTTTATGATGGTATTACTGCTGCGGGAAAATAAAAACTCGGTTCGGGTTTTTATGGGACATACTGCATAGGTCTGTCGCTGAGCCATGTAGCAATGCAAGCAGACTTGCGACCACTTTGCTGTGCATTTCCTAGGCGAGAACTGCGTTCCCAGTTTCCGGATGCTGCTGCCAATGCAAGGAGGTAAAAGATGATCGCTCGTACGATCATTTAATGACTCTTACATTCGAAACTCTAGTTCCTCAGATGATTTAAGATATTTTGACTTACTCTTGCTGAAGGCCAGGAGGAGAAAGAATTTCAGAACGGAAACGCGTGTAGTGACACCCGTATTTGCACGCTTATTGAATGCAAGCTGAGTGAATGTTGTGTACGTACGCGTGACTTATGAAACCGCTGGAACTGAACGCACCACATTGGTGCGTGTTCGCCATGTGAGTGTCAGGATCCATGCTTCTACACATGAGCTCTAGCCCAAACGCATGTCACATGTCTAGCCCCATGTCACCATCTTCAGGAAACATGCTCGAGATGAGGCCCATATATAGGATACACTGGGTGTGTTTTGCAGCTGGGATACATGGACTCGTAGATGTGACTCGTTGCCAGAATATGTATTTGCACAGGATTTCATTAAAAAAATGAAATTAATGTCCTCTCAAGCCAGGGTTTTATCCCTAGACCTAATCAGTAGCCAAGATACATGAACTAGACGTTAACAGTAGTCAGGATACATGCGCTGGATATCATCTGCATCCAGGATACACGGGCTGGATATCATCTACAGCTAGGAGAAATGCGCTGGATATCATCTGTCTCCAGGATACATATGCTGGATATCATCGACGGCCAAGATACATTCACTGGATATCATCAGCATCAAGGATACATGCGCTGGATATCATCTGCATCCAGGATACATTCACTGGATATCCTCTGCATCCAGAACACATGCACTGGATAACATTAGTATTCTCCATACATGGGCTGGAAATCATCGGCAGCCAAGATACATGTGCTGGATATCATCTGTATCCAGAATACATGCGCTGAATATCATCTGTATTCTGCACACATGGGCTGGATATCATCGGTAGCCAAGATACATGTGCTAGATATCATCTGTATCCAGATTGCTTGCACTGGATTTCATCTGCAGCCAAGATACATGCACTGGATATCATCTGCAGCCGAGAAACATGCACTGGATATCATCTGCAGCCAAGATACATGCACTGGATATCATCTGCAGCCGAGATACATGCACTGGATATCATCTGTGGCCAAGATACATGCACTGGATATCATCTGCGGCCGAGATACATGCACTGGATATCATCTGCAGCCGAGATACATGCACTGGATATCATCTGCGGCCGAGATACATGCACTGGATATCATCTGCAGCCGAGATACATGCACTGGATATCATCTGCAGCCAGGATACAAGCGCTGGCTATCATCGGCAGCCAAAATACTTTCACTGGACGTGATCGTAGGCAGACTACGTGAACAGAACGCGATCCATATTCAGGAGGAAAGTTAAAGAACATTTTAGGTGAAGTTGTAGACTTGGCTACCCATTTCTGTACTTTGTTAAGCGGAAAATGAAATGAATCGCAAATACTTGTGATATCGGCACTCACAGTGCGTTGAAGGCATCAAGATGGTAATTTCAACGCACCATGCATGAGTACCGATCTGCGTCTCCCATTCACTGTCAGTATCTATTGAATATATCTGACCTATTTTTTTAATTTCTCGAGTTATTTATTGAAGTTAATGGGACCAATCAATCTTATTGATCACTAAAGACGGATGGGTCTTTTTTTGAGGCACTTTGCATTACAGGCACATTCTGAGGAGTCTGCGTCAAGATAATTGAACAAACAACCATCCTAACATCCGTGTCCGTTACTGCTGTAAAAAACATTCATATTAATCGTTCAATCATTGCCTTTGGGTTGCAGAAATACCTTTTCAGCTTTTTAACGTAATATAAGTAATTGGGCGATGGAAGAACCAAAAAATGAAATAATTCGCAAACACCGCTGAGATCGGTACTTCAAGTGCATTGAAGTGACCGACTTCTCTGGCCTAATTTTTGAACGCCTCGAGTTATTCATTGAGGTCAGTCAGACCAATCAATCCTAAATCTTAACGCGTTAACCGCCATGGGCTCAAGTAAAGTTCAACATTCAACTCAACTTTAAAGTCAATTGTAATAAGCAATTTTGAAAATAGCAATCATTAACTGAATCGTGCCTGCATTCAGTTCTGATTGAGCATGCATAAAATATGAGTTTGTGACTAGTGGTTGGTCAACAGCATTATGAAAGTTCTCTCTGTGTCCCACCGGTGGCTCACACAGCGGTTAACGTGTCAATTGATTGCAAAAGATGTTCTAGTTCTTGGGTTTTGCACAATGTCTGACAGGCACATCCTGAGCAGTCTGCGTCAAGACAAACAACGGAATAAACAACCATCACAATTGATCTGTGGTTGTTTGAGCGGTAAAAATGACTCTTACTGATCGCTTAATCATTACCATTGGGTTGCAGAGATGACTATTCAAATGCTTAACCTAATTAAAGAAATTAGGTGAGAGAAAAACAATTCCAGTGAGTAGAATTAAGAGCTCTTCCTTTAACCTCTTCTACTAGTAAATTATGAATGAAAATGGAAAAAAATGAAGTAACTCAAAAACTCAGCTTCATTTACCATGACCTGACATTACTTTAGGAAAAAGTATCGAGCCTGAGTTAGAACGCTGACGATGCCTGTCTAGTTATGCCAGGCTCTATTCTAAATATTCTGGAGTATTTAATAAGTGTACTTGAAAAATCTTTAATTTTACTTGACCATTGCCTGAAAAATTCACATTGGCAAATTGAGAGGAGAACATGAAGAACTCGTGTCCCTACAACACAAACAAAGGTATACTTAGTCTATTGATTAGAGTGTTTCCTGATACTTCAACAGACACGCTCGCTGTTATGAAGCCGTTGAAGTAATAGAATATTTAAATGCGTCAGAAATGCATTTAAATCTAACGATTAAACAAGAACTTCATAGCGCCAGAAAAAGCTGTAATCTATTTAATCCTATTTCCTATTTATCTACTGACGCTCAGTTGTCAGGAAAGAACAAAAGCAAATAAAACTCACGTTCACTCTTTCTGTTAGGCTTGAGGGCTGCGGAACGTGGTGGGTGTGTCCCGTGGACTTTGAGCAACTTGTGTCGTTAATTATCATGTTGCAGTGCAAGTCCCACTGAATGTATATCTGATAACTCGACCCACCATCAGATAATGTTTGATGAATGCGAGTTAATAAAATATCAGAAGTTCCAAGAATTGTCTTTTTTCACAACCAGTGATTTTAGGACAATTTTTCCTGTGAGTAAAAGTCCATTGTTTGAGTAAATTTGCTGAGAGAAATAGTTACTCGCACCATAGGCCTCGACGGAGCGAAATCAAATCTCACTGATTTTAGGATCCTTGCGTATAATCAATGCTGCCTGGCCTTCACTAGCGCATGGCGCATAAATAAAATTAAATTCAGGGTTATTCAACAGATAGAATAAAAATCTTTAATAAGCTATAATTATTTGATGCACAACTCTTCCAGTAGAAATATTTGCCAAATATATAGGGAGCTTACAAAATTATACGTACATACAAGTAAATGATATGTGGATATATTTAAACCTGTATATATAAGTGTAAAACGTTCTTCAATTCATATCAAAATGTTAACGGAAAATCTTATATCATATTTTAAGAGCTTTAAAATATCTGCTGAAAACATTGCGCCTTCTCCATTCAACTTATGGGTAAAAAAAACGAAGGAAGACAAAAAAACTTATAACATCAATCATGAAATTGGAACGGATCTCTTAGATACAACCTACTGCAAATCCATTGAACAAATCATTTCATGTAATCCATTACATGTATTGCAATACAATTCAAATGAGAAATATCATACAATAAAATAAATAAATACAATAAATACAAAACAATTAAAATAAGAGTATTGGTACAGTAAATTGAATTTACAATTTGAACGGAGAATAATTGAATCTAAAAATGAAAATCGAATCTTAGAATAATTGTATTAAGACAAGTACGTGACGAAAAAAAGAGTGCTATTTTTGATTCGGTCCTGACACGGCAAAAGGTGTCGAAGCTAGAAGAAAAGCAAATGCTTTTGAGAATTATTTACAGTGTACGATAATGAAATTTTTGGTGAAAATTAAAATAAAAAAATCTTACTCATCAACGTTAGCATTTAAATTGTTACAAATAACCAACAAACATAATTAACAGACCGGTAAGACAGGAATTTTACAAGTAAACAAAAGTACAATCATGTCTACTTTTATTCATGAATAAGATAAACAAAACTTATAGACAATTAAATAAAAACCGAATAAATAAACAAAACAACAATCATATTTACCATAATTTATAACTTCATCATAAACAACTGGCACGCTGTACATTTTCACAGGTTATTTCAGGGACATGTGCTTTATATCCAGGTCTTACATTTTCGCTGGGGCATCTATGACACAAGTAGTTTCTGCATTGGGCTGCTAAAATCATAGATGCCCCGGCGAAAAAGTTAAACTAGGACTTTAAAGTAGTCTCTCCACTGGGCGGCTAAAATCATAGATGCCCCGGCGAAAAAGTTAAACTAGGACTTTAAAGTAGTCTCTCCACTGGGCGGCTAAAATCATAGATGCCCCGGCGAAAAAGTTAAACTAGGACTCGTGTTGTGACACTTCCTCCCGTGTGAGTTTGGAACAAGGATGACTCAGCTTTTTTTCTGTGTGTAAAGCCCGTTGCCAGCCTCTCAGTCGTTACCGACACAGATGTCACTTGTAAGATACATATCGACATATAGCCTACTTTTCAAAATAGGGAGTGTATAATCATTGACATCCCTGACGCGTTTTGTCGATTAAAGGAAAACTCGAAAATGAAATCCGTTCGCAGCAAAGAACATTAAAATTTTGAAGTGATAGAATTTTTTTGTGAGTGAATTTTTTTAAGACTACTAACTTTGTTTTTGAAGCCATATGTCTATTAACATTTAAAATAGGGTTCTAATGGGCATAACTACCATGACCTTCTGAGAAGGTCACCGTTCATTGGAAATGTACAAAACTGATGTTTACGTAGCTGGTAATTTTTACTCTGACAATTTAATTTATTAACAGTAGAACCGACCGTTCGTGCGTGATTTACATATCAATTGTTGCCCTTAACTAACCTGAAAATTTCTGCAGCCTATGGTGAACGAGTATATGATCTACCAGAATATCATCTGCAGCCGGATACTTGTACATGAAATACATCATGTAAGTACATGATTTCGAGCACATGATTTACATCATTTCGAGTACATGATAAACACCATGTACTGGCAGGAATGTGGCGGTCACGAGCGCCGGATGCATAGAACGGCCTTGCGGTTCACACTTTCTGATCAGCAGCGCGGCGAAATATGGCAACACCGGCGCGGTCTCAGGCACAATTGCCTTCCGGATGTTGAGTGAGAATTGTTTACCGAATCGCGGAGGCATTGCGAGTTATTGGTGCAGTCTTATAATTAGCCTCTAATGATAGGCTTTTGCACTGTCCTGTGTAAGAAAAGGCGTCCGGAATTTACTGACTTCCGTACGGAACTGTGCAGCTGCTCGTTTCCAGTCTACCGATGTGTGCACTGTTTGCATTCATGGGAACTGTGAATTGTGAGAACTGTTTGCATTCATGGCAACTGTTTGTATTCATGGCAACTGTTTGCATTCATGGCAACTGTTTGCATTCATGGGAACTGTTTGCATTCATAGCAACGGTTTGCATTCATGGCAACTGTTGGCATTCATGGCAACTGTTTGCATTCATGGCAACTGTTTGCATTCATGGCAACTGTTTGTATTCATGGCAACTGTTTGCATTCATGGTAACTGTTTGCATTCATGGCAACTGTTTGCATTCATGGCAACTGTTTGCATTCATGGCAACGGTTTGCATTCATGGCAACTGTTTACCCAAAAGTCTGGTTAAAATCAGGAAAGTCATGAACAAATGAACGTTTACGCACAATTTTACAGTTTTGTCAGCTCCTTCACCGGTGTTCCGACATCAATAATGAAAGTGAAGGATGTTGAAGAGAAAAAATAAATAATTTCGATTTTTCCTTCAAAATGTTGCTGAAGATTTTTGTTGAACGAAACCTTCCCGGTGGGTTTTCGTTTGCTGTCATCAGGGCTCATAAATATATATATATATATATATATATATATCACGGTTTTACAGGTATACATATATTTGCACGCTTTAGAAATATAAATAAACATATATATGAAATTTATGCATATTTCAGAAGCTATATGGTATCTGCTCACATTTGATGTACAAACAAAAAATTTTCGTTCAATTTCATACAAAAATGCTCAAATTTCAAGAGCGTTCGATGAACAAGGAAAGAAATTGTGACGAGATATCAATCTCATGGATATTTCTGTTCCGTTCTTTAACCCTTTATTGAACTTCAGAAATTTTAACATGTAATTTCGTAAAAAATACTTATAATAGAAATACTATCAAAAACGGGTTTTCTAAACAGTTCTGGACGCTGAAGAAGACATCGACCATTTCCCCAGACGGATGCTAAAAAGAATCAATCTGTGTGTTGAACAGAACCAAAATTTACGCTTTGACGTGTCCTACAAAACAAATTAAAAATTAATTACCAAAATTGTTTTAAAAAATGCATTTTTCCCAAACGAGTGTTCTTTTTACTGAGAAAAAATGCCTATCGAGTCTATAGAAGCTAATTGCGTTGAGTCTTTCAATGTGAACCTGTATTGTGAGCGATCATTGGGGAAAAAAAATCCATTAGTTTAATTCTAACAATTCATTCTGCGCATAAAACTCTTCTGCAAAACCTTATTTAATCACGAAACTATAATGTCTAATTGTCTAATTCGCAACACCTGCCGTTAAAAAACCACAAAGCTGAACGTTGCTTAATTCAAATTAGGTATTCGTTAGAATTCAGGTGCAAGGTTAAATTATTTTTGAGAAGTGTGCCTGAGTGATTTTCTGTCCTGAGTTCACGCAGCGCTTCACGCCGTCCATAGAAACTTCATTGATGAGTTTTGCGGCCTCTGATCCACATGGGTTGAAGGTTGGGAAGTTTGGTTCCAATAGACTTATAGAGAGGGAAAGGTAAACGAAGCGGCACAGTTTTCCTAAGATGTTAAGTTATCATTCGCGTGTAAAAATGCGCAGCGTTACTTGAACGCGTCGAGTGTGCCGTCTATATACAGGGTGTCCACAAAATATGTATCCACTGACCGATATGTGTATGTGATACCGGAACCATAACGAACGAACGATGCTTAAACGAATTCAGAAAGAAAGTTTAACACAAAGCGTCTCGGGAAGAAAAGAAATGGAACGGAAAAGGATAGATAGGGAAATGAAAAAGATACTCTTTGCTCACATGATGCTAGTGTTGTAGGGTTTTTTGTATGTAGTTTGATGGTGTTGCGTACATCGGTCAGTGGATATAATTTTTGTAGACACCCTGTAATATGTGCAGGACAGCGAAGTGGCTGACTGGCGTATCTGTGCTACCGACCTAATTTAGAGCTCGGACAATATTAAAGCGCACCACTTTTTGATTTAAAATATCTGAACACGTCAGTGGTTTGCTTTAATCGCAACCTTATCAAAACTCAAAAACGAAGAAAATTCCGAGAAAATTTATCATCTTTTCTAAGAAAACGTTTCGGAGTCCTGCTCCATCATCAGTTCAGAAAAAAAAGAATTACGTCTGAAATAAAAGATCAAAGTACAATGAATTGTAGGTACTAAAAATGTATCATGAAGGTAAAAATACAGAGTATGACACGAACAAAAACAAAGAATAAAATACAGATGCACAAAAAAATACATGTAACAAATAGGTATGAAATGAAATACGGCTGGTACTGACGGGGATCTACCTATTCACTATTTGCAATGTGTACGAACTGTCCATATTGTTCTAATCAGGGTTTCGTTTGAAGATATGCAGGGACTCTAAAATTCTGAGGTCAAAAGGGGTTGAAGCTGAGTCTAAAATTTTGAAATCGGCAGGAGATATAGGAACATTGCATTTTTCGGCATGATTTCGCACTGCAGAATGCGATGGGTGTGCTAGTTGGTTACCAGGACGGAAGCTTCTACCTCTATGCTCTGCCACTCTGATATAAAAATTTCGTGACGTCATACCGACGTACGAAGATGTGCACTGCACACAATTATAAGAGTACACCAAAGAGGCTCGCATATCAGTGGGAAGCATGTCTTTGTACCGAAAAAAAAAAACAATTTTGAAATTATTTACCTGAGTGACATGTAAAGTAAAATTATGGAAACATTTCGCGCACAGTAATTTCAATTCATGAGACAGCCAATCAGACGGTGCCCCAAAATATGGAAATGAACGATACAAACGATCTTTACTGCTAACTTCGGCAGCTTGTGACTTGTATTGCTTTGACAAAAATTTGTTAATCTGCGAATTTATAAGACCTAGCGGAAACCCATCAGCTGTAAAATATGATCGTAAGAATTCAAATTCACCATGCACGTATTTGAAAGTTGAACATCCTTTG
>JACJUY010006295.1:9261-31984 GCA_014220935.1 Platorchestia sp. MABIK | reverse complement strand
AGGCTATTGTCGCCATCATTTCTTAGTGTTTTGTAAATGAAATTGCAAATGGAGATATTGTAGAGATCCGAAAGTTTAAGTATTTGTAAATTTTTGAATGAATCATTTGTGTGAGCGTTACATTCTAGGTTCTTTACCGCTCTGATAGCTCTTTTTTGCAGAGTAAAAATTTTATTGGTTTTATTTTTATCAGTTCCGTGCCAAGCTTCTATTCCGTATTGCAAGTTTGGAGAAATGAGCGTTCGGTAGATCATTTTCAAAGCTTCTTCAGGCAGGAAATTTTTAACTTTATTTAGGATTCCGATAGATTTTGATAATTTAAAACTAATATGAGCGATGTGCTCTTTGAAGGTCAGATGTTTATCTATTATGATGCCTAGAAATCTACATGAGTTGGTTTCTTCGATTTCACCTTCGCCAATTTTAATGCGTGGGAGAGATATATTTTTCTTGTATGAGAATGTAATATATTTTGTTTTATCGATATTAAGGCTAATTTTATTAGCTTTAAGCCACAATGAAACCTTGTGACGTTCATTATTTATACTCTCCGCAATCATAGCGGGATTTTGGTTCGGAAGGACAGCAGAAGGCGTACTGTCATCGGCAAAAAGTATGAATTTGAAGAATGATGTAGGTTTAATAATATCATTTATAAAAATCAGAAATAGGAGAGGCCCAAGAACAGATCCTTGTGGAACTCCATGGCTAACTTTCAGTGGGTCCGATTTTGCGTCGTCAATGACAACGTATTGCTTTCGATTTGTTAGGTATGATCTGAACCAATCATGGGCAACCCCCCTAATACCATAACAGTGTAGTTTCGAGAGTAATATTTTATGGTCCACACAATCGAATGCTTTTCGAAAGTCAAGAAATACAGAGAAGACAGGCATTCCTTCATCTATATTAGAATAGAGGAATTGTAAATGATTTAATAATGCCTGTGTTGTTGATTTTTAAGAGCGAAAGCTGTATTGTTTATCGTAAAGAAATGATTTTTGTTCAAAATAAGAGTACACTTTTTATACACAATTTTTTCGAATACCTTGCTAATAATTGGTAATACGGAGATGGGTCAATAGTGCAATATTTTACGCATTTACTCTTATTCTTAAACATTGTTCAAAAATTCTCCAGAATCAATAATTGTTTACACAGTTTTTTTCACCATTTTTAAGATAGGGGTTACTCAAGCAACTTTGAGGGAGTTCGGAAAAGTGCCTAGTAAGAGAGACTGGTTAATGAGATTGGATATCAGCGGGGCTACAATATCAGCAATTATATCAGCAGGGCTACAATATCAGCAATTACTTTCGTCGGAAACGTTTGTAACTTACTTGATTTATTTTTTAGGTTGTTTATGCACGCAATTATATAGGAGGAGTTGGAGGAGTTATATCAGAGTGACAGAGCATAGCTAGAGGTAGAAGCTTCCGTCCTGGTAACCACCTCGCACACCCATCGCATTCTGCAGTGCGAAATCATGCCGAAAAATGCAATGTTCCTATATCTCCTGCCGATTTCAAAATTTTAGACTCAGCTTCAACCCCTTTTGACCTCAGAATTTTAGAATCCTTGCATATCTTCAAACGAAACCCGGATTTGAACAATATGGACAGTTCGTACACATTGCAAATAGTGAATAGGTAGATCCCCGTCAGTACCAGCCGTATTTCATTTCATACTTATTTGTTACATGTATTTTTTTGTGCATCTGTATTTTATTCTTTGTTTTTGTTCGTGTCATACTTTGTATTTTTACTTTCATGATACATTTTTAGTACCTACAATTCATTGTACTCTGATCTTTTATTTCAGACGTAATTCTTTTTTTTCTGAACTGATGATGGAGCAGGACTCCGAAACGTTTTCTTAGAAAAGATGATAAATTTTCTATGAATTTTCTTCGTTTTTAAGTTTCTGATAAAGCGCACCATCCGCAGAAAATAATTCAATGTTACGGTGCTGTGGATTTCCAGTCACGAGTGCACATGCTAACCATTCGTTTTGGCTAACGACCATATGTGTCGTGGGAAATTTACTTTACCTTGTGTTTTTCCTGGCAGCTTTGGAAGGACTACAACCAGAATACCGGGACTATTCTCCCATAGAGGGAAGGAATGGGAGTTTTGATGGTTGGGTTGTAGCGGAACTTTGTATTTCAGTTAATGTAGAGAAAAATTTCTATTTAAAAAACATGTTTGTTTGAGAATGTTTCTGACAAGGACAGAAAGAATTAGAAACGCTTGTCAACTCTGTTTTTCGTTACCTTTAGACAAAGCTTGTCAACTTAAAGTACGGATGTATTTTCAGTAATACGTAGGGTGTAAAATTTCCGAAAGGAAGAAATTTACAAATTTTCAAAAGTGAGACGGTGCCTTCTATGGGTTCTGTAGTTAGTTAAGGCAACGCATCCCCCGGTTATGGACTTTTCAATCTCATTATATTTGAGCAAATAGTACGTTTTGTAAATTGAACTGATAAAACTGCACGGTTGTGTACACTACAAAACAACCATATTATACAATGATCTGATTTGCTTAGTGACGTGTAGATATTTTCACCACACGCTCAGATTTACGCATATCATCCCGTTTAATTCACTCTATAATTTACTCATATTTCCTCACAGCAGCTACACATTTCAACACAACACCAGGGTCAGGAAATGGTACACGCACAAAATCAGCTCATAGAGAGGTCTGTAATTGCAAAGATGAGACCGATGGCAGTTGAAGCTTTTGAACAGACCACAAGGGAAACTTCCTCAAGAAACAGAACATTCATGAAGTTTTCAATGGGACTTGTATTCATTTTCCGGCGGCGAGGTTCAACTATAGTGCATGATAAAGCAACCTTGATCTCCCTCAGCCTATGCATTAATGAATGACCTCTGACGCACGCACGACAATCTCAGTCATTGTCGCTGATTATACGTAGATGTCTGCGAAGGACCTGCATTTCTTCCTCGTTTGTCCACGTCAGCACATGATTACCAGCGCGATCTGTGCATTATTTCGCAGAAGACGGGAAATTATTTCGAGAAATTCAAGCATCGTGAACGTTGCGTATCTGTGATACACATTGAACACCGATGGCTGTTTGCTCAGTTCAGCGAGCTGGCTTCACGCTGCCTCACTCCTTTTAACTCTTTGACCGCCATGAGTTAAACCGAAGTTCAACATTCAACTCAAATTTAAAGTCAACTTTAGCACTCAATTTGGAAAACAGCAAACTTTGACGTGATCATGTCTTCATTTAGCTTTAATTAAGCAGTTATGAAAATTCAGTTTGCGACTACTGGTCGGTCAGTAGCATTATGAAAATTCCCTCCGTGTCCACCGGTGATGCACGATGCGGTTGAAGTGTTACGCGATTTATTTCATTTAACTTGCGGACACTCCCATAAACATGAACTATGTTTTTCGTACTGTGGAGAAGGTTAAAAATTGTGGCTCCGAATAAAAATTCGGAAGTGCTGCCGATCCTGCGGAGCGACTTGCATGACATCGCTTCTTCAATAAATCAACTGTAACTTGATGTAAAAAATTTTCCACACAAACAAATGATTGTGAAAAATGTTTCATTTACTCAAATCAAATTGTGTTGATTATTTTAAGATTGCCTCTACTAAGAATAGTTGTACTGATGACTGCAATCGTATTGACAACCACCATCATCGTTACAACCGCCATCGGCCTGACATTTCCGTCATCGGGCTGACAACCACCATCGTGCTGACACCTCCGTCATCGGGCTGACAACCACCATCGTGCTGACACCTTCGTCATCGGGCTGACAACCACCATCGTGCTGACACCTCCGTCATCGGGCTGACAACCACCATCGTGCTGACACCTCCGTCATCGGGCTGACAACCACCATCGTGCTGACTTCTCCGTCATCGGGCTGACAACCACCATCATGCTGACACCTCCGTCACCAAGACTGGCCGACATTCTCAGGCTCACACAAAAGTGGCAACGTCAGCGACATGGTACACGAAGTTCTTTAACGCATGACCGTTTATAAAAACCGTTGTTATTGCAATACAACCGTTGTGCCCGCTAGAAAATCATGATATCTCGCTTGAAACCGTTTTAACCTGCCTTTGACTGTTTAAAACGTTACAGATTATTCAAAAGTGACAGAATTTAATTTTGAGGTCGCGCACTTATTCATTTTACTCGTCACTTTCTGCTCATCGAACTAATTTTCTACCTGCTCATAATGCACCACCCAAGTCAGATTTTTCTCATATTTACTAACTTCCATGTAAGATTTTTTCTGTATTACTTTTCAACTTTTCAAAACTTTTTTCAACAGTTCAATAATTTTTCGGTTAATTGTTAAAAAGTGAGTGTTAGAAATTTTTCCATCGAAGGTTTTGAAAAACCTTACGAAGAGCGTATCCCTAAATAGTATAGTTTACGTGTAATAAATACTTCAACCCGCTGTAACTGTACAAACACACGCACAATAGTCCAAAATAAGCTCGGATAGTTTGCAATGAAGACATTTTTCCGTTTTCTTAACGCTTGAGGTACGGAGATTGTAAATGGAAATACAGAAGCCAAACATCTATGTTGCAGCTGTGTGTGCTGCAGCTGTGTGTGCTGCAGCTGTGTGCTGCAGCTGAGTGTGCTGCAGCTNGTGCTACAGCTGTGTGTGTTGCAGCTGTGTGTGCTGCAGCTGTGTGTGCTGCAGCTGTGTGTGCTACAGCTGTGTGTGTTGCAGCTGTGTGTGCTGCAGCTGTGTGTGCTGCAGCTGTGTGTGTTGCAGCTGTGTGTGCTACAGCTGTTTGTGTGATGCAGCTGTGTGTGCTGCAGCTGTGTGAGCTGCAGCTGTGTGGGCTACAGCTGTGTGTGATGCAGCTGTGTGTGCTGCAGCTGTGTGTGTTGCAGCTGTGTGTGCTGCAGCTGTGTGTGCTGCAGCTGTGTGTGCTGCAGCTGTGTGTGTTGCAGCTGTGTGTGCTGCAGCTGTGTGTGTTGCAGCTGTGTGTGCTGCAGCTGTGTGTGTGAGATGCAGCTGTGTATGCTGCAGCTGTGTGTGCTACAGCTGTGTGTGTGATGCAGCTGTGTGTGATGCAGCTGTGTGTGCTGCAGCTGTGTGTGTGCTGCCTGTGTGTGTTGCAGCTGTGTGTGCTGCAGCTGTGTGTGTGATGCAGCTGTGTGTGATGCAGCTGTGTGTGTGATGCAGCTGTGTGTGTGATGCAGCTGTGTGTGCTGCAGCTGTGTGTGATGCAGCTGTGTGTGCTACAACTGTGTGTGATGCAGCTGTGTGTGTGATGCAGCTGTGTATGCTGCAGCTGTGTGTGCTACAGCTGTGTGTGTGATGCAGCTGTATGTGTGATGCAGCTGTGTGTGCTGCAGCTGTGTGTGCTGCAGCTGTGTGTGCTGCAGCTGTGTGTGCTGCAGCTGTGTGTGCTGCAGCTGTGTGTGTGCTGCAGCTGTGTGTGCTGCAGCTGTGTGTGCTGCAGCTGTGTGTGCTGCAGCTGTGTGTGCTGCAGCTGTGTGTGCTGCAGCTGTGTGCGCTGCAGCTGTGTGTGCTACAGCTGTGTGTGATGCAGCTGTGTGTGTTGCAGCTGTGTGTGCTGCAGCTGTGTGTGTGATGCAGCTGTGTGTGCTGCAGCTGTGTGTGATGCAGCTGTGTGTGTGATGCAGCTGTGTGTGCTGCAGCTGTGTGTGCTGCAGCTGTGTGTGCTGCAGCTGTGCATGTGCTGCAGCTGTGTGTGCTGCAGCTGTGTGTGCTGCAGCTGTGTGTGATACAGCTGTGTGTGCTACAGCTGTGTGTGCTGCAGCTGTGTGTGTGATGAAGCTGTGTGTGCTGCAGCTGTGTGTGCTGCAGCTGTGTGTGCTTCAGCTGTGTGTGCTGCAGCTGTGTGTGATGCAGCTGTGTGTGCTGCAGCTGTGCGTATACGCTGCAGTTGTTCGCAGACCTCAGTTATAAAGTGCGCAAAGTATAATGTGATATTTTCTGAGCAAAGTTATCAGAGCAAAATGCTCCTAATCTCCCCAGCCATTTTTTCCTGTTCAACATGGCTGTCATCAAAACTAGGCTTTCATGTTGTAACCTCCGCTGGAGCTGCCTCAAAATACATACGAACTTTCTAACAATGCTATTAACATGGCATAAGTTTTACCACCCATACGATACTCTCAATAGTGCTTCAATTTTTGCAAAAAATACAGTGAATTCAGCTCATAATTTCCCCTCTTTTCTTTCATTCAGTTGTGACGTTACTTACAATCCTGTAAACAAGGCATTAATTTTACTATACGACGCTTTCTGGGTACGCCTGGATACGTTCCACAGTGGTGCGTCTTCTCCATTACGCGGAGGGCGTTGAGCATCACACTGGAGCGAAGAGAGAACCTGGTTCGATATCAGTTCCGTACCCGCGGTATTTTCACCAGAACGCAGCTCTCGAGGGATTTTAGCGTGCAAAGAGAACGGGTGGATGCGGTTGAGGGGAAACTCTTCTATTCACTAAGCTTTCACTTCATTCACACACCCACTCATTCACTCACTCACTCATTCACTCACTCACCACTCTCTCACTCTCTCTCTTTCTCATTCACTCACTCATCACTCTCTCACTCTCTCTCTCCCTTCCTCACTCACTCACTCACTCACTCACTCCGTCCTCTGAAGTTGAGTAGCTGGAAAACCAAAACTACCTGATCGTAATAATGAAGCCGTCAATAGAGTTATTTCAATTAGCATTATGTATATTCATGCCTCAGTGTAACCATTCACAAGTGTATAGATTTGATACTTTACGTTGTACAGAAACAATTATATTTCTAGGTTTTTCAGCTCCACTTTCCGTGAGTGGAAATATGTGGGAGTGAATACTTTTTTTCCGGAAGTTTTTGATTCCAATTAAATGCTTCTAGCCCTCACCTTGGAAATCCTCTCAGTCAAAACAAAATACGGATGTTATGTATTCTAATTTTGCATTTTGGGACAAATTTCGTCATGCAAAAATAAACATAGGCATCTAAGGATGCTTTATTTCCAATTCAAGCCTGATGCATATCACCTAGTACATTGTTTTTTCAAATGCCTTATAACTAACACCAGGACGCTATGACGCTTTCCCCCGGTCAAGACCGGTACCCATTTCAGACTCCTGGGTAAAGTGGGGTATTGTGCTTTGAACTTTTCCCCTATACCCAACGGAGAAAATTGCCAACCAGAGCCGGGATTCGATCCCTCGATGCCATCACGGAAGGGCTGATCCTTAAACCACACGGCAATCTAGCAGGACCTGAGTTTTCGTCACTGAATAACTTCAGAAAATAATAGGAGCAAAAAATGTGAAATTTTCGATGCGCATGAACGTGAAATGTGTGCACATGATGCGCATGAACGTGATATGTATGCACATGATGCACATGAACGTGATATGTATGCACATGAACGTGAAATGTATACACATGATGCACATGAACGTGAAATGTATACACATGGTGCGCATGAACGTGGTATGAATGCACATGATGCACATGAACGTGCTATGGATACACATGATGAATATTAACGTGATTTGTAGATTAATAACTAACTAATTGATTTCTAAAGCTAAGTCTAGGTATAGCAATACGGATAGATACATAGAACACAGGGAAAGAAAGGGTGGCATAATACACAAACAAATCTTTCACCTCGGAATTACAAATAATTCTAATGGTAATAATAAAAATGATAATAATTGATCAATAATAAACGTTCGCTATGTAGCCTTAATTTTATTTCGAGACACGCTTTCGCCGTTTTTTAATAGCGCGTTACTTGATTTCTGGCGATACGAGCATGTAACTTGATACGGTAGAATTGCTGGACGCATTTAACAGAAGTCTCTTCACGGTCACTCTAATCTGAATCATTTAAACTGAAGATTGTCGGCTGGCGTGTTCGCTGCACCAATCAGCCAGCACGCAATCCTGTGAAGACATCGGTAAGTACTGGGTGGAGGCGTGAACTTGAAGTCAATTGCTAAACTCTGCTTCACGTTTAATTATTGATCATAGGTGGGAGCAATTGTCGCATAGATAATTAATAACTTATACTACACATTTAATTACAAATCAAAGGTTTCAGCAATGACTACATAGACAATTACCGAACTTTGCTACACACTTACTAACAAATCAAAAGTTTGAGAAATTAGAGAAGAAGAAAATTACCGAACTCTGCTACACATTCAATTACTGATCATATACCTGAGCAATTCCAGCACAGAGAATTGTTAATTTCTGCCACACGTTTAATTAGGGATTAAACGATTGAACAAATACAGCATAAGGAATTATTAATTTCAGCCACACATTTAATTAGTGAATAAAAGTTTGAGAACTTACAGCACAGGATCTCGACAGGCCTTGAATGCTTATATTAAAACGAGAGCGAGGAGGCGAGCGCAGACACCCGCACCGTGGAGAACCAGATGACCACTCGAGCGAAGGTTCGAGCAACGCGGAACTGGAGTGTCAGTCTACCACCTCGCAGGAAGCTCGTCGTTTGCTATTGATAAAGTCCCCTAATCGTGCCACGGTACCTGCTCGCATGCATGCATTAGGCAGCGATATAACGGCCTGCTGAGCACCGCCTTGCGGTCCGCACTCGTTCGCGGAAATTCCCCTTTTCATAATGGAGTCAGAGACGTGAAGTTTCTGGCGTATTTCAAAAAGTCTGTCCAATTTGTCGTGCCGAAGGCACCTAATTTTGCATCGCATAAATTTTGGCTATAAATAGCGTCCTCAACTCGACGTAGCGTGGATACATGGATGCGAATAATTTAAGTGCATCTCTGAAGTGCTTGTTGAAGGACGACTTGGAGGCATTTCTTGAAAATTGAAGCAGGTGCAGTGACAGTATATTTTTTCTTTACATTTGGAATATCTCTTCGGCTGAATATCACTGGAGTTTAAGGGGAGGATGATGAGGAGAAGGACCTTCAAGTCTGTGTGAGGACTCAAATTCACACGTGCAAGTCAAGAATTAAACTGCTCGGGTTCTGCTAGTATTGTTAATATTCACATGTTACTTATGATTTTAAGATCAATTACATGTTACATGAAGAATTAATGAGATATATGTACCTATTCTTTTTATTATTCCCGAGTTGCATATTATTTTCATTACCCTTGTGTGGCATATTCTTTTTATTACCCTTGTGTGGTATATAGGTACATTTCAACTACTGATCTGAGCCTAAAATAGAAACTTTTAGCTTGGTCAGGCTTTGATATAAGTCATAAAATTGTTAATTATTATGTTGTTGCCTATAAGGCAATAATATATGGACAACAACATAAACAACAAATAGGCAACAACATAAATTTTAACCCAATATACTATTGTAACATGGTTTGCAATCATTTAGTGCATTCAAAGGCACTACATGTGAGAGTAGAAATGCAGTGTGTTGAGGCTCTTCATATAAGTAATACAAGCAAGATCTAAATGATTACTGAGGGACCAAAAACTCTCCACCGAATCTATCCTTTGATCCTTAAATGCCTGCTTTGATGTTTCAACAGTACAAAAGAGTCCTAATTTACCGAAAGCTCATGGTTCGCCCACTCAACTTGGAGAAGCAAGGCCCGTGGACTTAAACCTGCCGGCTCAATTAAGAAGGCATTAATGTAAAAGCATATCATTACCGAGTAGCCAATATTTGTTATGCTATCCGAAACCCACGACGACAGACATCTATTGAGCGCAAGCACAAAAGTAGAAGGGGTAATCCGAAAGAGATAAGTCAGCGAATGACCTGCTATAGTATTATCACGGTAGAAGAAACAAGGTAGGGTCAATCCAGTCATTTTTTTGTCGACCGTGTGACAATGCTGACGTCATACCAACGAACCAATAGCAGCGCTCATATTGCATCTGGCAACACTGCTAGCCCCAAATCTGGCACCACTATTAGCCTAACATGTTGCAATGGTGGCGTCATAAAGTTTGTTTGAAATGAAGGGTTCTATTGGCTAGCCCAACAAGAGGAGGTGTATTTCCCCCTCAGAAATGACACTACCTTGTTTACTCCACCATGGTATTACTACAATTTACGAAGTAAATTCAATAGTACTACAATCTCCACTACAATAATTTGCTTAAAATACGTACATTCTGCCTGTAATATTCCCAACAATTTATATGCATTCGAACAATATTGTAGGCACCTTTAAAATGATATAAAACACCTGGCATCCGCCCACTTCTGTTGATAAGCCAAAAAACATTGTAGCAATGAATATTGAATCTATTGTTTAAGAAACTGCAACTTTTCTCAAGGAAAGAGATAAAGGAAAATGTTTCAAAAACTTCTTGGCTAATAATAATACACAATTGTTGCTTGGTTGGTTGGTCCGTGCGCCTGTGATGCTCTTGATGATACTTATAATGACCATGATTTTCACCAGAGCACAAGTACAAAAATACAGTATTGCGGGTACTATTAGGATGGATGTATTTTCTTGTCATTCACATCTGCAAGATTTATTCGAGAAAAACATCGAATCTCGTGATTTTTGACAGGCCGTGTGCACTAGTAGTAATATATTCTGGCAACTCTTCCCAGATTCTGGCAATTTTTAAACAATTTAATCAATTTAAACAATTTTTTTGCCACAGCTGATACAGAGGTAGAATTTTTCTTAAAGTCTTGTACAATGGTCAAATTTGAGTAGAGCTACCTGTGGGTCCAAATAAGTTCAGCGACTTCTAGGGCATCCTAACATCAACGTTATTCTAAGGTGTACAATAGTGTTTAACCTATAGTTCACTTAACCTAGTTTCTCATTTGACTGATCATTGAATACTTAAACTTGATATTAGATGATTCATTTTACAATATAGTTCTTATTCACTAAATTTAACAGTAAAAAGCAAAACAAACATCGGCATCTACTGATGCTTTTTTCCAATTGAAGGATGATACATATCACCTTTTACATTGGTTTTTCAAATGCCTTATAACTAACACCAGGATGCCATGACGCTTTCCCCCGGTCAAGACCGGTACCCATTTCAGACACCTGGGTAGAGTGGGGTATTGTGCTCACAATTTTTTCTCCTATACCCAACAGAGAAAATCGCCACCAGCGCCGAGACTCGAACCCGCGTTTCCCGCACGGAGTCAGGTCCGATATAGACACACGGCTATGACGAGCACAGTATATTCGATAAACGATGTAAGAGCAGACTGAAGCTAGATCGGCGATATTAACCATGGCAAATTACATCATTAGGATTAAATTACATATAGGAGACAAAGTTTGACTTGGTGATCTTACACGACTAATATTCTGATAGGAAGTGAGACTCAAGATTTCTTTTGAATACTTTGTAAGAATTACTTTCACGGATCTCCGCAGGGAGTGAGTTCCAAGTTTTAGTTCCAACGAAGAGGATACTGTTTTGTGACTGGGCCTTTGAATAATAAGGAAGCATGAATTTACTTCTATTTCGGGTTAAATGGTTGTGATGACCAGTTTGTGCAGTTAATAATTGTTTTAGGCTATTGTCGCCATCATTCGTTAATGTTTTGTAAATGAAATTACAGATGGAGATTTTGTAGAGATGAGAAAGTTTTAGTATTTGTTAATTTTTGAACGAATTATTTGTGTGAGCATTATATTCTAGATTCTTCACCACTCTGATGGCTCTTTTTTGCAGAATAAAAGTACATTGGTTTTATTTTTTCAATTCCGTGCCATGCTTCTATTCCGTATTGCAAGTATGGTGAAATGAGCGTTCGGTAGAGCATTTGTAAGGCTGTTTCAGGTAGAAAATTTTTTGCTTTATTCAGGAGGCCGATGGATTTTGATAATTTAGAACTAATATGAGCGATATGCTCTTTGAAGGTCAGATGTTTATCTATTATGATGCCCAGGAACCTACATGAGTTGGTTTCTTCGATTTCACCTTCGCCAATTTTAATGCGTGGGAGAGATATATTTTTTTTGTATGAGAATGTAATACATTTTGTTTGATCGATATTGAGGCTTATTTTGTTAGCTTTAAGCCACAAAGAAACCTAATGGAGTTCACTATTTATACTCTCCGCAATCATAGCGCGATTTTGGTTCGGAAGGACTGCAGAAAGCGTACTGTCATCGGCAAAAAGTATGAATTTGAAAAATGATGAAGATTTAATAATATCATTGATATAAATCAGAAATAGGAGAGGGCGAACCAGAAAGGGCCTTCAGAGAACTATCCTGGAAATTTCCTGGTATTAGGTACGGACATAATTTTCAGTGACAAAATCCCATTCCAGGCTAAAATCGTTGAATTCATTTAATATCTACTTAAACTGAAGAGCTAGAGCTATAAACACATTTCGATAGAAAAATGTTCATTTACCACGTTAGAAAATTTCTATTGCGAATAAGTCACCGAAAATTAAGAGGCTCACTTGTTTCTAGGGCGAACATTTTCAAGACGGTAAATAAATTTCCTTGAACAAATAATTGCGATAAAATTGAATTTTCATTTCATAGACATTTTCAATCAGTCATTCTAAGATGTAAGCTGCGTCGGCGTAGAGATTTGCTCAACTTTACATGGTACTGGCATAGTGTACATGACGTTTGCGTACTTCATTCACGTTGGGATCTCCAGCTCCCACATTGGAGTGTGACATGGTCGTCGCCTGAGACAAAATGAGGAAATCTGAGAAAAAAAAATAATTAAATTGTGAGCTGCATCTCTATCAGACGAGTCAGAAATGTGAGATCCACAACTGAACGTAATTTTCAATGGAATAAAATTTGCGCCCGGGTTTATTTAGACCTCGATCGAGGAGCCAGAGAATCCTTAAATTGAAACTTTGAACTCAGAGTAAAAGTATGATTTCAGGCTAGAGTCTTTGAAACTAAAAAATTTGAACTCAGAGTAAAGATTGATTTCAGACCAGATACTTTGAGACCAGCATTTTTACCCTCAAATAAAAGAATGATTTGAAACAAGACACTTTTAAACCCACCAGAAAATTTGAACTCAGAGTTAAGAGTGATTTGAGGCTATAGTAGTCGGAGTCAGAAGCCCAGAGCTCAATGCCACAGCCCTGACACAGAGGCACCCACCGTCACACCAGCTTCGTGGAGCATTTCAGTGTCAACACGCTGCCTCGTGCAAACCTCGCTGTCCAATTAATCAAATGAAATTGGAGTCTATTACCTCTGGATATGCATGTGATAATGACTCTCTTCCTCTTTGCAGTCTTAACTGCCAGTAGGTTATCTCACGTCCGAGTACTGCCCAGATTGTGCACTAATTGCTTCCCACTCAACTTGTAATTCAGTTGTTGAGGCGGCAACCGCTCGAACTGACCAATGGGGTCTCTCCCACGGCCACCACACACCTTCTGTGATAACGGTTAATTTGTTCTTTTTATTACCTCCATGTGGTATATTCGTTTTTTATTCGTGGTATATTCTTTTCATTACCCCTGTGGGGTAAATCATTTTTATTACCCCTGTGTGATGTATTCTTTTTATCACCCCTGTGTGGCATATTTTTTTTACCCGTGTGGGGTATGTTCTCTTTATCATTTTTGTGAGGTAGATTCTTTTTATCACTCTTGTGTGGTGGAGAGCTTGTGTTAGTACTGGAGGTCATGTTGTTTGACAAATGCTTTAATTATGTCTATGTTTTTAATGGTATTTTATAAATGTAAAAATATTTACGAAAATGACCATAATCACGACAGCGTTAACAACATCTTGAGTCTCCTACCTCTTGATGTACCCGAAGTCTCCATTATTTTAGTCGTTTCATTTTGCCATAATTTGTATCGAATCCTTCGTTTCTTTTTACCTTTTGTGCGAGCAGCGTAACATTTAAAATTTATGGTTTTCATACCAGCAGTCATTAAAATAAGTTGTTACTGACAGCAGCAGCGAACAGCCGTCACTGGCACCCTGTTGACAGCACCACAAAAGGATGCCTCATTCCAATCAGTCAAGCCTGATACATGCCATCTCTACATTGGTTTTTCAAATGCCTTATAACTAACACCAGGATGCAATGACGGTAACCCCCGTCAAGCCGGTACCCATTTCCGACACCTGAGTCGAGTGGGGAATTGTGGCTGAGTTCTCCCTTTTTCTCCCTTTTCCTGAGTTCTCCGCAAGGCGCAATTTGACAGCCGGTGTGCGCCTCACAAGCAAATCGAGCTCTGAAGTTGATCCATCACTGACCTCGAAGTGGCTGTTATCACATTTAGAAAAAATAAGCAATTTTGAAATAATTAAGTGCCACCAAGGACACACCCAGTAGATTGTGTTTAAGGCTATTACGATGCATTATTTTGGGTTTTGCTATTGATAGGTTTGCGTGTTTGAAAGAGCACAGAAATGTCTATCTTAAAGGAGAACTGAAATACTTTATTTGTGTCAAGAAACGTTTCGAATATAGGACGACTTACTATATTTTGAATTATTTATTTAAAATTCACAATTTATTATAATTTATTTTCAATTTGAAAACTACGCCCAATCGAATGAAAAACAGCTTTAAGAACATTCTTTGAGTCACTAAAAAAAAGCACTTCAATGCCAAAATTTTGATAAAAAGCAGAGCTAATTTGATTTCATGCGTCTTAATTTAAGGATTCTTAAATTTAATTTGCCGCAATACCAAAAAAAGGATTCTGATATCTACGGCAGAGGTTGAGCAATCGGAGAACAAAACAGCAAAAATGTACTCCCTTTGTTTGCTATGCGTTAGATAAAAATATGGAGAACCTGAAACACTCCACTGACAGACGAAAAGAAAACGATGAGACGTTCATATATGGAACTGTAATGAACGACATGGCCTTCACATTGCTATATGAGCGTCTACAATTGCACACCAATGACCAATGTTGTTGAAAGTATAATGAGTGATATTAAGTATAATGTATATAATGTATAAAGTATAATGAGTGATATTAAGCAACAGCTTTTGTAAAACTTAACGTTTACCCTGTAGTAATTTGATGACCTTTAATGCTTGCTTTAATCGGACTGAAAATGAAAATACTTTCTGACTAATTAAAAAATATACCCAGATTACAGTGGCGTAAGCGATGTAAATCAAATTTTGTAAATTAGATTTTGAAGCGATGAAAATGGTTTTCGTAATTTACAGAAAGCACTGTATAACAAGCACGTCTAAAACCAAAAAACCAGGTCAGAACATTTTTTATGCTTGAACATTATACAAGCATGAGAACAGGTGAGCAAAGCGATTTAAAAACTCAACTCCTACTTCGTTTTCATTTTGATCAATTCATTTATAGTTCGGGATACAAAAACACACGACACATTTGAAGGCGGTATCTTGAGGATTGCTTTAACCAAAAGGGACGAAGTGACATGAACACGTCCTCACTGCAAGGCGAAATTACCACTGACAATCATGAATGTTTCTCTTTCTATCTTTCCGTCCGCACTGTGCGCCAAAATAACCACTGACATTCATGAATGTTTACCTTTCTATCTTTCCGTCCTCACTGTGCGCCAAAATAACCACTGACATTCATGAATGTTTATCTTTCTATCTTTCCGTCCGCACGGTGCGCCAAAATAACCACTGACATTCATGAATGTTTATCTTTCTATCTTTCCGTCCGCACGGTGCGCCAAAATAACCACTGACATTCATGAATGTTTACCTTTCTATCTTTCCGTCCGCACGGTGCGCCAAAATAACCACTGACATTCATGAATGTTTATCTTTCTATCTTTCCGTCCGCACGGTGCGCCAAAATAACCACTGACATTCATGAATGTTTCTCTTTCTATCTTTCCGTCCGCACGGTGCGCCAAAATAACCATTGACAATCATGAATATTTATCTTTCTATCTTTCCGTCCGCACTGTGCGCAAAGCACTGTAGTTTGCGTATAATTTTAACGGTGGTGTCGTTTAGACGTCGTTATCGTGAGGACAGGTGCTCTGGTCCCAGTCGTAGTTTGCGTTCAGCGTCTTACCTGCGCTAAAAACACAAACAGTTGGTAAAAAGCCGAACCAATACCATCGCACGTGGAAAACTCCTTTTTGTGTGCATGGAACAGGTATGAAAGATGTCTGGCATCATCGTCACCACGAAACTGTTTATGTAATCATCTTTAAAAGATTTATACACCAGGACTTTTACATTCGTACCTCGTGTGTCTGTGTGAGGAAGAACTCGTTTGCTTGAGTTCAACTCCTGAGTGATGAATGGGCTAAACCAAGAGTAACTCACATCCTTTAAAACATGAGTGAAATAGAGAGAAACTTAGTAAAAAATAGAGTGAAATAAATAAAGCTGCTCACTATCACACACCATATATGTAACACATTCTGTAGCGTGACGCGTGTGCTTCGTTCTGCCTCATGAGTTTGAGAAGTTGACCGGTTTGCAAGGCTGGCTCCAGATTTTTTTAATTCACGGTGCATTTTTGTGAGCAAGTTCATTTTAGGGTGACATACTGCGTTAAAATTGATTCATATGTTTTATAATATACTGGTCTTATTTTATTGGAGTGATTTTGTGTTTTTGTGAGCTATGCTGAAATTTAACTGAATACACTTAACTATGAAGAAACTAAATATATTTTAGCATATTTTGCAGGAGTGACCTGTACTGCAGTGAGTTGTGCTGGAGCTTGATTTAGTGCTTTAAGTTACTTATGTTTCAGTAAACTTTGGTAGTAAATTTTTTACATTAAATTAGTTTGAGCTGCCATAGATAATGCGGCATTCTTTAATCTAAAAAAACGCATTTCTCCTGCCTCATTTGAGGATAAATAATTCTATATACTGTGCTAAAAGTTTTGATTGTGTATATAAAGTGTTTCTTTCTTTCAGCGTATAAAGTTGAACCGTTGAACCGCGAATTTCAGATGAGAATATATTTTCCCCTCCCCCCACGGGAAGTGTGGGATGAACTCGCCTTGGTTGTGACAAGCTTGTTAAATAAGCGAATGAACACAAAATTGTCGGTCATTATTGAGAGGAAGTTAGTCCTTTCGCTGATAATTCAGAGTTGCGAATTAAATAACAACAGGCTGAGCTGCAGAGCATCTGCACCCATAACATCACTCAAACGAAATTGAAAATTTACAGTTACGTTACATGCAACACATGCAACACACACCACACGTGCAACACATGCAACACATACCACACGTGCAACACATACCACACGTGCAACACATGCAACACATACCACACATGCAACACATGCAACACATGCAACACATACCACACGTGCAACACACTCCCGAAGTTAACTGGCCGCTGGTTGCAGTCCTGCTTCATTAGGGTGGCTGCAGAGCAGACACAAGCCAATGTAAAGAAACCAATTCCAAAACATGTCGATGTTCTTCGCTTGATCTAACGGACTAGAAAAGTTCTGCAATGTTCAGTCGAGCGTTGAGGCCTGCTGAGTGGTTGAAATAATTTATGTCCGAAGTACAGTGGTCACTGGATGCAACACTTGTTGCTTTGCGTCGTACGTTGGTTGCACAACAGAAAATTAAGCAACTCAAACTTACATTACTCGGATGGAACAATTTAAAAATATTTATGGTTATTGCCATACCGGGATGGAATGAGCTCTAAATATGAATGGCAAATTTACCCTAAAAATTCTACATCAGACCACATCAAGTTTTACTTTTAGAACAATTGGAAATTGCAGTCGAAGAATGCAGCCTCAGCAGCAAATTTGATATTTTTTCACCAGTTATTGCATGCTTCGAATATGGAGTTCACGTTCGGGCTAGCATACGAATTTGTAGGCCAGAAGAACATCATAAACTAGCGTCACAAGCCGCCACTCATTGATCCCTACAAAAAATTTCAAAAGGCAATTTCTGAGGACACCAAGAATTTGCGTGCCTCATTATTTTCTTAATAATAACTCCCCTGTGTGTTTCATTATTGGAAAATGAACAGTTCATAATCAGAACATATCTTAACACGGTAACCCATGCGGGAAATTTAACATTCTTCGTCGTAACTTGGATACGTGAACTTGAAAAGCAGGCCACCCCTTATCGAGACCTGCGCCAGCTTCCTAGGTCCCACACTTCCCAACGACCTTGCTGGGCTTGTATATATAGCAGCGCTAGCGCTCGGTTCCTTCATTACACTCAAGTTTGTGCATCATAAAGCAACTTACCTGCAGCCTCTCAACATGAAGTACCTTGTGAGTTCCGCTCCCATTCGTGCAAACAGATTGAAGTCGAAGTTTTCTCGCAACTTGCGTGGTCGCTGTTGGCAGCGCTGGGAGCATGCAGCGTAGCTAAGACCATTTATATAACTCACGCTACGATCTTTAATTGTTCAATTCATTTCAAACCATTTCAATTCAATTCAAATGTTCAAACGACTGAAATAAATGTTCAATAGTTCTGATTCAATTTTATTAAGATATTCAAGCTGTGTTTGTACCAGAAGTTTAATTGTTTCGTTGTAGAGATTTGGTTCTCCCCTTAAATAGTCGCCAATTCAATCTAGAACTGAGGCATCAGTTCAACAATTTTTTAAAGTAAATCGAGACATCCGGGAACTAGCAATATCTACTGAAGACAGCGCATGTAGTGTTATTTAAAAAATTTTCAAAAATTTTTCTGAAATTTCTGATAAAAAAACGAAGGGCGATCTTTCTGATTTAACTTTCAAGGTAAATTTTGCAATCACATCAAATAGTTCAGAGTTTTGAGGCCCAATAAGGGCTGTGCATTGAAATATTGCATTGATATCGAAATTCGTTTGCTCATCCAGTATATCATGCCTGGAATATCAGGAGTAGCACGCTCACAGCTTGGATGCTCATCTTCTGAAACCACCTGAAATTCAATAAATGATTAGTCGCCATCTTCTTCCGCAGAAAGTAGCAGCAGTCACACAATTATGTTCCCCATTCAGAGTCTCACATGAGTTTGTAATTATTTTTCGGATTATTCTTGCAGTTGCATTATTCCTTTTGTAATTTCAACTGATAATGTTTTAAGTTTCAAAAAGATGCAGAGTGGAGAGCTGTTTCTTATAAAATTCACTCTCACTGCAATGACATGGAAGAATGGTTCGGTTCTGTGATGAAATTTCCTCTTCCGTAATTTGATCGAATTTTCCTCGACCTTCAATTACATGAAATGTGTTGGGAGTCCAGCGCACAATTCGTCTAGTGTGACTATTGAAGCAGTTCCAAAGCAGACCTGATAAAATAATATGTACTGCAAGCCCTGCTCCAGAACTAGCCTTTCCTTATTGATCTCGCAAAATAAATACAAAATTACTGGCAAAATTAGCAGCAGCGGTTTTAATTAAGGCTGAAATTATTTAAACGTTAATCTCAAAAAATTTAATTTCAAAATCTTTTAGATGAGTGAACTTTTTCACAGCGAAACTCACAGTCATAAGATTCTTCTAATGTGCAAAATGGGTACTTTTTAGCTCTGAATTTCCTTTGTAATTAGGTTTTGTCGCAGCGTTTCCGCTTTTCATTCAAAACTAAATCCCATAACTTTTTTCTTGCATCTAGGTCGTGTTCCTCGCAGTGACCGCAGTGGTCAGAGCTGAAGCCGAAGCAGAAGCCAAGGCCGACGCCAAGAAGAAAGAGGGTGGCCCCTTCATTCCCCAGATCGTGAGCCACGGAGCCGCTTACTCGCACACCCCTGGCTATGGCGGCGTCCAAAAGACCGTCGTGAAGAGCATCTCCCCTGGCTTTGGTCATAACCAGATTATCGGAGGCTATGGCGCGTACGATGCCCCTATTTACCAAACCGGGTACGCCAAGACTGCTGTAGCTCCCGTTGGGTACGGCGGCTACGGCTACGAAGCCGGAGTCGGAGGCGGAATCGGTCTTGGCTACGGAATTGGAGGCTACGGAGTTGGTCCTGGAGGACTTGGAGGCTACGGTGGACTTGGTGGACTCGGAGGAATCGGTGGAATTGGTGGACTCGGAGGAATCGGTGGAATTGGTGGACTCGGTGGCGTAGGTGGAATCGGTGGAATTGGTGGGCTCGGTGGCGTCGGTGGCCTGGGACATGGAGGAATTGGTCTCGGTGGAGTCGGACCCATCGGACACGGAGTTGGCGTCGGCGGTTTCAGCGGAATCGGAGGAGGTATCGGAGGGTTCGGCCTCGGTGGCGGACCAGGAATCGGTTTCGGCGGACCAGGAATCGGAGGAGGCTATGGAGTCGGCTTGGGGCACGGCGGAATCGGACTCGGCCAAGGAGGAGTCTCGTACGTCAAGAAGGGATACGGACACGTGGTTGACCACGGTATCGGTGGAGGGTACAAGAAGGTGACCACGTTCAAGAAGGCTTACGATGATCATAACTATTAATTCTTATGTTTTATATTCGAACTATTGTATTGATCTCTTTCGAAATGGCTGTTGCCGTAGCTACTCAGTTGGGTGATTGTTTGAACCCCTCCTGAGCTGGACAGTGACTCAGCTTGTATATTTCGTCCTTGAAAATATTAAACTCTCGCTATTAGAAGCCGTTTTCTTTTTTGATAAACATATCCTGCTCTTTAAATTGCACACGGGTCGTGGAATGATTGGTATATTGAGAAATGAAATTTGCGCTTCTTCACAGTTTCGCAAAAATTTAAGGAATCCGTCATGTATTTTGAGGAATCTTCATGTAGTGAAGCCCCTAATTTTGAAAAGGCTACTCTTAGAAAAGTACCAACAAATTTGATCGACAATTTTTTCAAAGCATTCATAATTTTCTATAGTAGATCAGTATTCCAACAAATGTAAAGCTGTGTCTCAAAACTTATATGAATTTATTTCTAAGAAGAAACAATTTCTCTCTTTACAGTTTTCAAGGCAACGCAAATTTAAATTAACTGTGTAAAGATGGCCGGCGATTGCGACGTGATCGGTGTAGTTTTTGTGTGGATAATCCATGCAACTGAAAAGAGTTTTGGCAGTAGATCTTTACGATGCAAATAAAGCAAAAGCATTAATAAATAACTTATAAGTAAAAGTCCCGGAATGAATTATTGAGATTTTCTTAATTCTAAATTTAATGTTTAAGGGGATCTTCCTACCGCGGGACACTTGATGATGGCTGAGATCTGGTCGGGAGGATGGCGGAAATTAATACAATTGCACTTGCGGTTCGAATAAAACAACCCGGTTCTTTATTAACGCACTGTATAAAAAATCAGAATCGAAAAAAAAAACAAAAGACAGTGTTGCGAACTTCAGTTAAGTGCCATCCAATGTGAAGCAGCATAGAGTGAAAATTTTTTCCAGACACTTTAAGAAGGAAAAATTTTTTCCAGACACTTTTAGAAGGAAAAATTCGTAGGTTAGATAAATTTTCCCCTTTTCCCTTCCTATATGTGATACACTTTGAGCATGCCTTGGTTATTGCGTCGCAGACTTAGGTTATTATAAAATAATTCAACTTGCATATTCAAATTGCCTTGAACTTCTTCGAAGAAACACTGAAGTTTGATGATACGCAGGGCTAATTAATGAAATATTTTTGAAAGATCATTGAAAAATTATATGCACGAATATAACTAATTTTCTATATGAAAAGATCAACTTCTAATTTTTCTGCTACAAAAGAGAAGTTCGAGATTTTTTCTTACCGATAACAATTCTAGACGGCTTCAAATGTATGGAAAATAAAAAGTTCTTTACTAACTCGAAAATATTGTAGTATTTTCCATGACATGGGACAACCGATGTAATATCGATTTCAACCCTCAATAGATTAACACATCAAATTTTCCCGATGAGAAAATAAAGTCGCATTGAAACAATTCAAAACGGAAGGCAATCAAATGAGAATTAATAAAATAAATTTTACATCCCTCAAACTGAGACTTCTATAGTTATGACACGTGATTTTACAGTGTGCTAAATCCAACTAATCGTGACAGTATCTATGCTAGGGAATAGTTACTATGATTATGCAATACATCCAGCCAACAAGTCGAGGAAAAGCTTTCCCGTATTAAAAAACGGGGCAGTTTTATAGCAGTTCAGAGTAAAAATATTGTAGGAATACAGATATCATACTCGCATTTACAGCAGTTTTATTGCCCTATGGTTCCGCTTGTGACTGCAGTAATTTTGTCAGTTAACCCATGTCGACGCGAACTTTTCCCGACCTCGTGGGCGAGCTTTCACCCGCTAGTACCTCAGTACCTCCTATATAAGTTTCGCAATGGTAGTAGGTACAATTACCTGACCGTCACTCGTGGTTACTCGCAGCGTCGTCATGGGAATCGGGATCGGGAGGATCTGAAGAGGATCGGGAAGGACTTCAGTGGGCAGCTATACGGTAGAGCCCACTATTGACCCATTGTGTGTTCTGGCAGTTTGTACTGCTGCATCGTTCATCTAGCGTTCATGGGACCAAATATCTAGCGGCTGGAATCAATCTTCGATGGAACCATATAACCAGAGCTATTGGTGCAATATTCTGCTCTGAATCAACCTTAAAATGCCTCACTAAGCCAAACTGCAGAAAGCCATTTGAGACACTGCTCCGATATTTAAGTTTGTTTCGAATACATTAAGATCTATGCAGGCTATATGCTCGCTTGCTGTAGTTTATATACTAATTTCATTGATGCAGTGTTCGTGCTTGTGAGATACGTGCAAACACAATCATTGAATCAAACCATGAGAGCGGCAACATCAATTTTAACCCCACCAGACCGCTGTACCTAATTTTCGAAACTACCGC
>JACJUY010006294.1:12127-28560 GCA_014220935.1 Platorchestia sp. MABIK | reverse complement strand
AGTTGACAGTGACCGGAGTGACGGAAAGTAAGTTGACAGTGACCGGAGTGACGGGAAGTAAGTTGACAGTGACCGGAGTGACGGGAAGTAAATTGAAAGTGACGGGAAGTAAGTTGACAGTGACGGGAAGTAAGTTGACATCGACGGGAGTGACGGGAAGTAAGTTGACATCGACGGGAGTGACGGGAAGTAAGTTGACAGTGATGGGAGTGACGGGAAGTATGGTGACCTTTGCTCCAAGGAAAGAAAGATGACAATGACGGAAAGAAAGATGACAGTGACGGAAAGAAAGATGACAATGACGGAAAGAAAGATGACAGTGACGGAAAGAAAGATGACAGTGACGGAAAGAAAGATGACAGTGACGGAAAGAAAGATGACAGTGACGGAAAGAAAAATGACAGTGACGGAAAGAAAAATGACAGCGACGGAAAGAAAGAGGACAGCGACGGAAAGAAAGATGACAGTGACGGAAAGAAAGATGACAGTGACGGGAAGAAAGATGACAGTGACGGGAAGAAAGAGGACAGCGACCCAAAGAAAGAGGACAGCGACAGAAAGAAAGATGACAATGACGGAAAGAAAGATGACAGTGACGGAAAGAAAGAGACAGTGACGGGACAGCAAATCTATAGTAAAGAGTCTCTATTAAAATGAAGCCCAATGCATTAAAGCTCTCTTTAATAGATATGTTCTTCTAATCATCCCATATTATTTTTCTTATCATTAACTCTTCATTCCATCCCATCTCAAGAACAATCTTAACTCATGTCACTTTTGTTTGATTTCAGGTTCACGTATTAGTTAATTAATTAGTTGATTCCAACACTGTCTTATGTCAGTTCAGTCTCCCTTTGAACCACCACAAAATTTACTTGAATTATTTGAATTTTTCTGCCTTCGACTATTATTTAGTTGACGTAGAAACTTCGGCCTAAGCCTTGATTAGATTACATAAATTAGTTCAAAACCCTTATATCACAGGATGGTGTTCCCAAGAGAGAGTGAATGAAACTATCGTTTAGTATGGAGTTTTTGGAATGAGGAATTTATGTACAGCGTTGATCCCTCGCGCACAGAAACAGTGAATTAGAAAAAAATTGAAATGAGATTAATGTTCGAGAAGAGAGTAGTAGGCGCTGAAAAACAGGAAAGCAGTGAACTGAAGAAAGATGATCAGTAGTTAAACAGCCAACCAATTCTATTTCAACAAAGAGAATGCCTGTCAAACATTAAGCTCAGGACTTCACATTTTCCTCCTGGGAGTGACAGAGATCTCTCACATGTCGGCTCACGCTGTCTCTTGTCTTTAAACACGCATCTATCGAAAAATAATTTTTTCGTATTGCCGTGCAACAAAATCAAGTACGTGAGCTCTTGCTGATTGTGTTATAGTTCAAGTTTTTTCAGTCTCTACCTGAATTAATTATATTTTCGTTGTATCAAATTTTATCCACCTAAGTCAGAATTTATTATGCTTGCCTTTCATCAAATTTTCTTTGAGTCAGACTTTATCTTTTTTTGTGTTACATCAAATTCTCTTCAACTGAATCAGAATTGATATTTGCGTTCCATCAAATTTTCTTCGTCCTTCGTATGAACAGAACGCACCTCGACTTTTGCATTCTCTCGTACCCAGGCAATAATTTCTTGAGCACAATTAAAAACCTACACTTTGAAAACCCTGTCATATTGACGGGAAAGATGTTGAAATAGAAATATTTTGGCCATTATTGCTATTCCAAAACGAACCAAACATTAAAAGATTCTAGAGATGTAGCCTGTTCAAATATAAATCGTGATTATAATTTTCTGTTAGATAATAATCAACTGATCATATTGACACCTACACGTCATATTGACACCTACACGTCATATTGACACCTACACGTCATATTGACACCTACACGTCATATTGACACCTACACGTCATATTGACACCTACACGTCATGTTGACACCTACACGTCATGTTGACACCTACACGTCATGTTGACACCTACACGTCATATTGACACCTACACGTCATTATGACACCTACACGTCATATTGACACCTACACGTCATATTGACACCTACACGTCAAATTGACACCTCCACATCACATTGACACCTACACGTCACATTGACACCTACACATCATATTGACACCTGCACATCATATTGACACCTGCACATCATATTGACCTGCACATCATATTGACACTTCACACAACACACACAACACACACAGCTGGCTGTTTTTCGTACACAACCTCAAATTACCCAGAAAATTTTGCAAGTTGATGCAGTGTCCCCTCGAATTCCAATTTTCTGCAGAATTTGCTGGCCTAGGATATTTGAGCGGTGACACGTCAAAGCAAATTCTATCGTCATATCAGTCCAAAGTTAGCCTATTTTGTTTAACCAAATGACCTACTTTTATTAAATCCTTTAAAGTAAGCTTATTTTGTTTTATTAAATGCTGTACTTTTTAGTTAATGCTCTATTCTTTATCAAATCCTCTACTTAATGTAATCCTATTTTGTGCTTTAATTTCAAAAGAAATGCTTTACTTATCTGGTTCCTAATCGAGTTTCGCATGGCTTATTGTTATTATTAAATAAAAAAGTTTTAGCCTCCCTTAACCACGACAAAGATGTTCCAAGAGAGGAAGGAGGAAGGCACCATTTAGTATGGAGTTGAGGGAACGTGTAATCTATGCACAAGGTGCACAGAAACAGTAAGCAAAGAGAGAAGATCATGAAACAAGAAAAAGTTGAAGAGGAAAGTGGCAGGTGCTGAAAAACAGGATAGCGGTAAACTGAAAAAAGATGGTCCGTAATAGAACAGAAACCTATTTTATTTAAACAAAAAAGAAGCCTACCTAACCCTTAGCTCGGGCCCTCACATAGATTTCGCATAGCCTTATGTGAATAAAATTCAGTTTTAGAAGAATTCGTTGCTAAGAAGAATGAAGAATTTTGGATTTTTATTTTCAGAACTAGATAACATTTGTTTCAATATTGTATCAGTAAAAAAATATTGAAAATGTCAAAATGATTCATAATTACTATTAATTCACACCCACTGATCAGTATCGTAGGTGGGGTAGATCATAAATACTTTCACAGATTTGAGTGCAGCTGCACAGACACCATTAAACACATGCCGAAATGCACATACGCGCATGCGTACAAATGGGAAACACATACCATGAATCCCAGACAAAGAAATAAAAAAAGAAAAAAAAAGAAAAACATTTATTTCCAATAAAGTACAACGTGAAATGTCGATTCATTGGTTTTTTAAACACCTTAATTAACCTAAACATCCTTAATTGATAACACATTGGTATTGGGATACCCGTGTAAAATGTTGACTCAAAAAATGATTGACAGAAAAGCACATCAAAAATGAGTTCCTTTCCTCTGCCTAATCTGATTTTGACAGTGCATTTGAATATAAGTCACTAAGAGAACACAATCCTCGTAACGCTTAGTTGAAAAAATGTATTCGTTAGTGCGCATTTAAATTGAAAAAAGAGTAAAAATCGCGTTTAAATACCTAACACTGAGACCCTTAATTGCTATTCATACATGGTTACCTTAATACCCGTGTTAATTAAGTGTTGAGACAAATGATTTAGATCCTTAATTGCTATTCTTACATGGTTATTGTATTACACTTGATAATTGTAGAAAACATGATTCGGAGAAAAGCACGAAAAAATGAGTTCCTCTTTGTCGCTGTAGTCGGATTCTGGTAATGCATTTAAAATGCAGGTGACTAAGAAAAGCATAATTCATGTGACGCATTGCTGAAAACCCTCTCGTTAGTGCGTACTCGTATTGAATTATGAGCAATTAGAACATAGGAACTAGTGATACGAGTGTGAGGGATTGATGTTAGAAGTAAAATGGGCAAATTTGATCTATTTTGCGTCGAGAACTATGAGGTAGGCAGTCGGGATTTGAGACCATTTTTCACATGGACAAACACTGCCAAACACACATGATGATACATAAATAAGTCGGTACACTGTCGTACATAGTACACAGATGCCCAAAACAAAGCACACACGCAGACACAAACAACACAAAGCAATTTATTTCATTTCCCATGAAATAAAGTCTCATCGGTTCATGCATGTCTCGGCACAATAATGTATTTCATTATTTTTGTAGAATGCAGCAAACGAATTGAAATTTATGGGCAAATGGGGTCATCCCGATGCTTCTTTTCTCACCCTATTCTGTGTGTTATTTCCGTGTTTATATCAATTATTCAATTTACAGTGAACGACCTGAAGTCTTTTCCTAAATTCAGAGAAAACTCTGAGATTGAAGTTGACGTTTAACGTACATTTACGAACTTTTGTGGATTTTTCAAATATGACGTCCAAGTCTCGAGAAAGTCTCAAGTCCCAAGTTTCAACAATCAAGTCTCAATCAACTCTACAATTATGAATATATGACTGTGCTATTCAAATCCTGAAATCTTAACGATAATTTGTGTCTGATAACAGCGCTACCAAGTTTTTTTTTCAAATTTTATTGCCAGATAGGAAAATTTTTGCCATGCTCATTGATGTTCTCATTCGCCCTTAATTCAACTGAAATATTTCTCAACCATCTTTCGTGCAATTAATGATTAAAGAACTCGACTTCTTGGCTAATCGGTAATTTTTTTTGCCCTTGCTATCAAGTGATGGACTTCGGGTCATCTTTGCAATGGTCTCGTGAATTTTTTAATCATTGCATCCTATCATCCAATCATTGCATCCAATTAATAAGTCTCTAAATCCTTTGCCATTAAATGAAATTTTTTTAAACTCATTCTTCTCCCAATAAATACTTATAAGCAATCCTTCAATCATGATTATTTATTCGACACAACTTCTATTTTCACTCTATCTTGACTACACCTCCGTACCTACCTAATACATTACGAATAGTATTTTTTGAGTTAAATTAGCCTCTTTCGAAATAAACCTCGCCCTCAACAACTTTAATTCGTCAGATGAACGATGAATGATGAATATATGAGCGCACACTTTCAGAGCTCTATACGGCTGATGGTCATCCGAAAAGAGGCAGAGTTTGATCCCTTTAGCCGAAACGAATCCCAATCCTGCTCAAGAGGCGGACTTTGATCTCTTTTAACCCAAATTAAACCCAATCCTGCTCAAGAGGCGGAATTTGATCTCTATAACCAAATTTACACCCAATCCTGCTCAAGAGGCGTAATTTGATCTCTTTAATCAAAATTAAACCTAATCCTGCTCAAGAGGCGGAATTTGATCTCTTTAACCAAAATTAAACCCAATCCTGCTCAAGAGGCGGAATTTGATCTCTATAACCAAAATTACACCCAATCCTGCTCAAGAGGCGTAATTTGATCTCTTTAACCAAAATTAAACCTAATCCTGCTCAAGAGGCGGAATTTGATCTCTTTAACCAAAATTAAACCCAATCCTGCTCAAGAGGCGGAATTTGATCTCTACAACCAAAATTACACACAATCCTGCTCAAGAGGCGTAATTTGATCTCTTTAACCAAAATTAAACCTAATCCTGCTCAAGAGGCGGAATTTGATCTCTTTAACCAAAATTAAACCCAATCCTGCTCAAGAGGTGGAATTTGATCTCTATAACCAAAATTAAACCCAATCCTGCTAAAGAGACGGAATTTGATCCCTTTAAGCAAGATGAAACCTGCTACCTAGATCCTGCTACTCTGCTCCAGCACAGATCGCATTTCCGCGCACAAAGACCCAGAAGTTGGCCTGTCTTGCTGCCCCAGGAGACTTGGCGTCCCAATGCGACCTGCCCGAACTCCCGGCAACTTTCTGTCATGAGGAGTTGTGGAGACTAGAGGATGTGTCGCACCTCTTCCACGGGTGCCGAATTGGGACCATGGTGTGAATGCAAGAATTGTAGGTTCGAATGGATAATTATTTTTGTAAGTCGTAATCCTGACGAGAATACGCGTGAATTGTGTTGTAGTGCCCTACCTAAGTTCCTCCTCAATTCTTATCCAGTCATTTCAAGTGTTCAGTAATCTGGAGATGTTCCAATGTAAATTTATTAAATAAAAAGTTCCGACCTCTCTATTCTGTATCACGGATACGCACTGCAGGGGAAGCTATGTAAGGCCGCTACCTCACTTCCCTTAATTAAATCAATCTGGAATGACTGGCATGAGATACGAATAAGGAGCAAAAAACGTGGACTGTACACTTGGGTAAATAAGGTATTCACGTTCATAGCAGAGATATTTACTAATTAATAGAACTCACCGGTAGAGGGTAGCACCATCCGGGCATTACAGTGTAATGCACTACAGCTGTCTTTCATTGACGTGTTCTCTGCTCATCTTATATTAACTTTCTGAATTTCTAACGCAACATCCCATACTTCCTTAACCACAATCTTTCAACTCTTGCATTTTTGTGACACCTCATATTCACGTAGTAGATATTTAACTAGTTATTTAACTAGTTATTGTTAATTGATAATGGCTCACATGCGATGATTTTGGATACGAAAAATAACATGAAGAGTAGTTAAGTCGACAGAAGACGTTCCGCTATCAGCCGCATCGTCGCAATGACGTAAATTGTTTCCTAAGATTAGATTAGATTATTAGTTAGTTTAAGCCTCCCAATCCGCTACAAAGGCGATCCAAAGAGAGGAAGGAGGAAGGCACCATTTAGTATAGAGTTTAAGGAACGTGGAATCTACGCAGAAAGGGCATAGAAACAGTAAGATGAGAAAGAAGTTTATGAAACAAGATCAAAGTTCAAGAAGAAAGTAGGTGTTGAAAAAACAGGACAGCAGTGAACCGAAAAAAGATGGTCCGTAACAGAACAAAAACCTATGTTATTTCAACAAAAAGGAAGCCTACCTAACCCTTAGCTCGGGCCCTCACATAGTCCCCCTGGGAGAATTGTTTCCTAATTTCGCCTGGATCACCATTTTTCACCACACCTCCATTGCGGCTGAGGTGAATTTGACACGCAAGTAATGGTCCTGACAAAAATTTTTTACTTAGCAAATTTACAAAAAGATATTGAAATCTAAATCCAGGGTCCAAAAGCCCGTGTTCCAACTCCACCGTCCATCAGCCAGTGTCCAACTCCACCGTCCATCAGCCCATGTCCCAACTCCACCGTCCATCCGCCCGTGTCCCAACTCCACCGTCCATCAGCCAGTGTCCAACTCCACCGTCCATCAGCCAGTGTCCAACTCCACAGTCCATCTGCCCGTGTCCCAACTCCACCGTCCATCAGCCCGTGTCCCAACTCCACCGTCCATCAGCCAGTGTCCAACTCCACCGTCCATCAGCCCGTGTCCCAACTCCACCGTCCATCAGCCCGTGTCCCAACTCCACCCTCCATCAGCCAGTGTCCAACTCCACCGTCCATCAGCCCGTGTCCCAACTCAGTCCAGTCGCACTCAAGTGTCATTAGAAGTTTCAAGTGGAGACCCAAGTGAGATAATCATGTGAGGTTCCGACTTCTATATTAACTTTAAAAGAAACTTCACTGTTTTATTCACTCGCTAATTATTAAAGCATGCAATCAAAACATCACAGGATAATGAAGGTTTTTTTTGGCCAGGATCCACTCAGATTGGTTTTTCGAGATTTAAAGTTCCGTCTTCGTTGTTAAACTTTGCATAATTATAATTGATGTTGCGCAATTATTATTGATGCTGCATAACTTTAATTGATGTTGCGTAATTTTAATTGATGTTACAAAAAACAATAGATGCTAAATAATAATAATAGATGTTGCGCAATTATTATTGATGCTGCATAATCACTATTGATGCTGCATAATCATTATTGATGCTGCATAATTATTATTGATGCTGCATAATTATTATTGATGCTGCATAATTATTATTGATGCTGCGTAATTATTACTGATGCTGCATAATCACAATTGATGTTGCATAATCATAATTGATGCTGCATAATCATAATTGATGCTGCATAATCATAATTGATGCTGCATAATTCCAATTGATGTTGCATAATCATAATTGATGCTGCATAATCATAATTGATGTTGCATAATTCCAATTGATGTTGCATAATCATAATTGATGCTGCATAATTCCAATTGATGTTGCATAATCATAATTGATGCTGCATAATCATAATTGATGTTGCATAATCATAATTGATGTTGCATAATCATAATTGATGTTGCATAATCATAATTGATGCTGCATAATCATAATTGATGTTGCATAATCATAATTGATGTTGCATAATCATAATTGATGTTGCATAATTCCAATTGATGTTGCATAATTCCAATTGATGCTGCATAATTCCAATTGATGCTGCATAATTCCAATTGATGCTGCATAATCATAATTGATGCTGCATAATCACAATTGATGTTGCATAATCATAATTGATGTTGCATAATCATAATTGATGTTGCATAATCATAATTGATGTTGCATAATCATAATTGATGTTGCATAATCAAAATTGATGCTGCATAATCATAATTGATGTTGCATAATCATAATTGATGTTGCATAATCAAAATTGATGCTGCATAATCATAATTGATGCTGCATAATCATGATTGATGTCACATAATTATAATTTATGTAACATAATTATAATTGATGTTTAATTATATAGTTATAAATAAGATTAATCTAATTTCTTTGTCTTTGTTGTATGGGTGAGTTAAGTTAGACTCAATGAGAATTTGAGCCTCCCTAACGGCAACGAAAGTGTTCCAAAGCAAGGAAGGATGAAGGCCTCATTTAGTGTGGAGGTAAGGGAACGAGCAATTTACGCACAGTGTTTTCTCACACAAGATCCCCTGAGCTTAGAAGCAGTAAAGAAGTTTACGAAATGAGATAAAAGTTGAATAAAAATGTAACACAACCTGAAAAACAGGACAACACTGAGTCGAAAAAAAGATAGCCTGTAACGAAGCAAAGAGCCTAATCTATTTCATCACACCTTGGTTTCAGCACGGAACCTCATTTTTTCCTCTAAGGAGTGCTAATTCTAATAGACAGTGTTGTTGTTCCTCCAAAAGGGGCAGTAGAAGGGAATATGTGTTCCATACTTCGAGTTTCGTACAAAAAATATTGCTTATCAAAATGGGATACACTTTGAAAGTCATATTTTGTTGGAGGGTTCCCCATAGCCAGCTCTCGAAATAACTTCAACACTTTGAGTGCAGCTGGTAAAACGGATGTTTAAATTTGAACTCAAATTTGAAATCAATTGTAGTAAGCAGTGTTAAAAATAACTAACATTAACTGGATCTATACTTCAGTCAGTTTTGATCAAGTATTTAAGAAAATTGAGTTTGTTGCTACTGATCGGTCTGCAGCATTATAAATATTCCCTCTGTGAACCACCGGTGGCTCACGTCGCAGTCGAAGTATTGGCAATTTCAGCGAATATTTCGACCTGACGGACAAGTAAAAAAATTTACGGATGCACCGCGCAAACTTTGATTCGATGAAAGTAATAAAAATCAAGACCGTACAAAATATTTCTGCAGGTGTTACTTCAATGGAGGAAAAAAGAATCTCAAAGATGAATGCAGACACAGGCAACTTTTCGTTCTGGTTAGCAACTATAAAATGGAAAGGTATAGAATTTAACAAACTTTGCTTCCAATTTCCTTCTGATGCTTAAATTTAGTCAAGATATATCAAATTTCCTTTTGAAATTTGCTTGATGCTTAAACTTAGTCGAGACATCACTGTCAAATAACCTTCTGATGTTGACTTGATGCTAGAATTAGTCGAAATGTCACTATACTGACATAGATGCGTTTCAACAATGCCTTACTAACAGCGTAAACATTAGGTATGTTTTCTTAACGATTCTAAATAAATAAAAGAAGGTTTTTGTGCACTGATCGGCGGATGTTCGGTAGAAAACCTTGCCTTGTCAGTTGAGTTTTGTTATCTTCAATTTATCCTTTTAAAAACCGCCAATATAGTAAAAGATGTTTGGGTTCAGATTCTTTCGATGCGGGACAAAATCATCAAAATTTTCTATCACGCCTGATAGAAAAGTGTTAGTTTATCTCGCATAAAATGTCAATATATCAGGAAGTTCAACGCGCCGATGTCATACTCCCCTATAATCTTAAAATGTTATTGGTTATCAATGAACAATTACCAGAGAAGACACAATCGAAGCGCAAAGAAACAATCAAAGAGAATTTCTAGCACTTCACCAATAATTTCAACCATAATACAAAATATCGAGACCCTAACTGCGAAATGAATGTTTCAAGGTTTTTAATTAAAGTTCATTTAAAGTAGCAATTAAATTAGATTAGATTAGATGTCAGTTTCAGCCTCCCTATCCGCCACAAAGGCGATCCAAAGAGAGGAAGGAAGTCGGCAACACTTACCATGGAGTTAAGGGAACTCGGAATCTATGCAGAAAGGGCATAGAAACAGTAAGTTGGGAAAGAAGTTCATGAAACAAGATCAAAGTCGAAGAAGACAGGAGTAAGTGCTGAAAACAGGACAGCAGTGAACCGAAAAAAAAGATGGTCCTTAGCATAACAAAAACATTTTATTTCAACACAAATGAAGCCTACCTAACTCTCAGCTCGGGCCCTCACATTTTTCCCCTGGGAGTGCTAATACATATAGATACAATAGTTGTATCCCCCAGAGGGGACTGTATTATTAGAAATAAGATGTGAGAGTTACAAGCAAATGCCTTCTCTTGCACTACTTCATCATTAAAACTATTCAAAAAAAATTGGTAAGCCGGCTGTTCTCTAGGACATTCAAAAAAATTTGGGGCATCATACAAGCAGCAAAGTCTGGGAGTTTTAATTTGACAGGGAAATTAAATTTTACGGGAAAAATTTGGGACATCATGACAACAAGCAGCAAAATCTCGGAACTTTCACTTTACGCAGAAATTTAATTCAGCGAAGAAAATTTTTGGGCATCATGACAACAAGCAGCAAAATCTCGGAACTTTCACTTTACGCGGAAATTTAATTCGTTAGAAGAGCAAGAAAGACGCCCGCAAGTTTCAAACCTCCATCTGCAGTAATTTTTGGCAAGTCCTGAACTCCAGCAGATGTATTTTTGGGCTCTCAAAGTTAAAATTCTTGAGGCAGATTTTGATAGTTTGCTTCCTCCTGGCAAAGTTTTACTTCCTTCAGAATCCCAGCGCCTTGACAGCTTCGTTAAAATTCGGAGCCGAGAAGAACAACTTGAAAGTTACGCGATTTGCTACCGGCAGCAGGGAGGTTACGGGCAATTGAATCATGGAACTCATCTCTACGACGCGAATAAAAAAATCACTACTGTTTGGAGGCATAAAAGAAAGTGAACACTGGATAGTGCGAAGTCATCAAAACGTTTAATGATGTATATTTAGGCAGACTGAATGATAGGTTGTATGGTTTACGGGATTTTTTTAACTCCGCCGTTAAAAATGACGGCGATTTCCCGAGTTGGAGCCTCTATTTATTCGATAATTTTTTTTTTCAATTAGAAGTTTAAATGCGTGTTATTTTTGTCTCGATTCCTTTTTTTGCCATTGAAATATTGGAATGAATTTCAGAAATAAATATGAATTACAATTCAGAATTACAGAAATTCATTGTTATTGTGCAGTGCTCAGGTATTTAGCTCGTTGACCGCGATGAGTTGAACTTACGTTTAACATTCAACTCAAATTTGAAGTCAATTGTAGTAAACAATCTTAAAAATAGCGAAAAATAAACTGAATCATGCCTTTGATTAGTGTTGATAAAGTATTTATGAAAATTGAGTTTGCGTCTACTGGTCAGTTGCAGCATTATGAAAATTGTCTCCGTTTACTCCAGCGGCTGATAACAAGCTGTAATAACAAGCTTTAAACTAGGTTATTTTGTTCAACATGGACATAAAATATTTTACAGAAGCAAAATTCGATGTAGAATGCCTAATTTTTGATATCTATTAAATTTATTAAAGCCTGGTTGAGGAGTGAATAGTCATTTGCTACGTAAAGCATAAACAATTAGAATTTTCATTTCGCATCAGAATCCTGCAAACTGTACCACAAGGGCGCTACCGATTTGCAATGAGCGATAAAAAAATTCCACAAATATGAGTGAACGTAAAAAGTTTTAATTTTCATAAAAAATTTGAGGATATTTTCATACCAGCGAATCTCTAAATAATTTTTTTTTTGGAAATGAACATTTTCAAAAACCTTTAAAATCTACGGGTTTCGCACCGAAGATTTAACTATCTGCAATGTCTAATAATATTGACGAAAACCTATAAATTATCAACAATAGAAATTCACCTCCACAAATCTTACACAGATACAAAGATTTAATAAAAATTGAAGCTACACATAAATAAATCTCTACGATGCTCAGAAAACTACATTTAAACGAAAATTCGAGCATTGTTTACCATAAACGCGTATTTATACATATTTCGCGTATATTTTAACGTGTTTTTGCATCAACCTGTTTTTCCACCAATATTTGTTGGAAAAAAATAAAGCAAACAACTTGGTCTCCCATGAAACTGATCGTTTTCTGCAGTAGTCATGAGAAGATCTGAGTCTACCTATCAACACAAGATATTGTCCTCTATAAGATCGAGGCTCAGACGCCGAGTGGCAGTGGTGGAGTGCGGGTGTGTGCAGGTCGCTCCGGCACCTGCGTCTGTGAAGCTTCTGAGCGATTACGTCGTGCACGAAGACGCAGTAGCAGTGTTTGATATGGATATTCATAACATTAGGTGTCATAGTTAAATTGTTTGATAAACATCAATCATGCAAATAATTTATTACAAGGAACTGAAAAATACATTTTCCGAAATATATTACGCTCTCAGAAACACTGTGAAATATTGTAGGTGCTACGCAGAATTGAAAGGAACATTTTGTATTTTGTTAGAGTGAAATAAATTTTGGTAAATTACTTTGTTCAGGAACTATAGCATGGTACTAAATCTCAGGTAATCTCAATTTTGAAAATCCGTTAACATCAATGTCAGTCTGCTTCTGAAAATTTTGGGTATTTAATATACTCTCATGTGGTTGTGACTTATCAAGCCGACAGCTGCAACACATGAAAAATATGTATTTAGAATTCGTATTAGAATGCGTATTTAAAAGTATTTAAAGGTATATATTTAAAATACGTTTTTAAAGGAAGGTGGCAGCAGAAACGTTTCACAGCGAGTACCCGAAGAATCAACCGGCAACAGGTACGGCTTTCATCAAATGATCATTAAATGAAACCGATAATAATATAATTTGCGTGCTAACTTTTAAATAGGTTTTACCGGGAATATTCGAGTGGAATGACTGAGAAATTATGTGTAATTTTCTATTAGATAGATCTAAGAAATGTTCGAGTTAGAACCAAAATTACTGATATAAAATAACCTGAAGAGATATGAAAACTTCAAATTTGCATTGGAAGTAAAAAGCAATCGAAAAATCTTCTTAAAAGTTATCTTTTAAGCTTCACCGTCGAAGACTAGATTATGATAACTTCTCAAAAATAATTTCTACCTCATAATATGTCCTTTATAATGAGACAGTTATGATAAGTGTCACATTTGAGTTAATTTTAGATCCGTGACACCTTCGGTGCTATAATTCCTGATTCCTGTCAGCTGCTGTCGTTACGCCCTAATTCCTGACTCCTGTCAGCTGCTGTCCTTACGCCTCAATTCCTGACTCCTGTCAGCTGCTGTCCTTACGCCTCAATTCCTGACTCCTGTCAGCTGCTGTCCTTACGCCTCAATTCCTGACTCCTGTCAGCTGCTGTCCTTACGCCCTAACTCCTGACTCTCGTCAGCTGCTGTCCTTACTTTTGTCAGCTGCTCTTTTTACGCCATTATCCACTAACTTAAAGTGGCCCATAGACGATCAATTTTATTGTCAATGTAATTGACCACGATAAATATTGATAATTTAATTTATCGTCTGTGGGCTTGATTGACGACCGTCAATTAATTGACTTTGGGCAACAAAAAATCTCATCAATATATTGAGTCAATGATATTGACAATTAAATTGATCGTCTAAGGGCCGCTTTTGGCTTCTAAGAAAAGGATCATGTACCCAAAATTAGGCTTACTCAACTCGTTCCCCGCATATTGGGCCGTATGTGTACCATTCGGTAAATTGCTTGTTCACACACCAATATAAGTGAATGACGTTCCATGTTTCGCGATCTTTTCAAAATAATAACTTATCGTACGAAGTGAAACGTGATCGTGCGATTGCGTTCNTCATATTTCTTAGAAAGGATGCACATGTATTCGAGCAGGAAATTCGATTTCAATATTCTGCTACTTATAACCTTACCAAACTAACCGTCAACAACTGCGTTAACGCTACAAGAAGATGCGTCTTGTCACACTCCAGTGTGGCCCTTCATAAAAGATATTTGAGAGCTATAGTGGACGTCATAAGGTAACGACCTTGCGTTCTGTTTTGTTGATGAAAAGCGATGTTATACTTTTGTATTCTGTTTACACTCAAAGGATTTTCAGAGATCAAAGGCAAAATTTAAGAATTTGTCGGTGTAGTCAAGTTGTATTGAAAAGATTTTCTGGGATCAAAGACTAAATTAAGTGCTTGTAACTAAACCGACTCAAAAGAGGATTATGCAAGGTTGTGTTTTAAAAAGATTAGAGCAATCAGTTAGTTTGAGCCTCTCTAGCTAGAGCGAAGGGGTTTTTAGGATAAGAGAAACTCACCATTCGATATATGGAATGAAGGAAATGAGGAATTTATGCATATAGTGCGTACACACACTTTACATATCGAAAAAACATATTTGGAAAATATTTAGGAAACGAAATTAAATTTGAATGAGAAGCAATAGGAGCTAAAAACTGGACTGCAATGAACCGAAAAGATGGCCCGTTGCTAAACAAAAAACCTATTCTATTTAATAAAGAAAGCCTATTTGACCATGAGCGTGGGATATCACTTCGTTTCTCTGGGCCCAGTCATTCCCATTAAAACAATAGTTTAACAACTATAACTAGTAGTTTAACTACCATCCGTCGGTCTAAGTAGATGCAAATCACGGAATTTTAATAGATAAATGATCGGATGCATTTTATGATGTAATTTGTACAACGAAATGAAGCATTTTGTCTGAAATTCTCTAGAAATCGCCGTTTAAATTTCGGTGTTTACGATCAAATTTGCTACATTCCAACACAACATGACGGCATGTGTATATGAACTTTGAGCATAAAAATCTACGGTGTTTACTCCTAAGATTCAACTATCTAAAGTTCTGGTAATATTTTCTAAATAATAGAAAACATCTTCCGAGCCAACACATAACTTTTGAGAACTTGAAAAGAGGCTTTGATACACCAAGTTTTATTTTCCTTCGCTCAATGTTTTTCATTGGGATATTTTATAACATTTATGCAGACATGCATAATTTGTCCTGAGAAGCTCGTACTCTATTGCGTTTGTGAACTGCCAGAATTTCAACGAATTTTTGAATGAATTTTTCTCAGAGAAGCATCAAGTTTCCAAAACACACATTTTTTCACGCGTTCATAAATCCTCAGTTCAAAATGTAAGTTCTGTTGCTACTTCATGTGTTGAACGTGAGTGTTTTAAAATTTCTGAAATACAACACAACCATCAAGAAGAAATATTTAGCTGACTGAATCAATTCACAATTTGACGAAGTGAACAAAGCACGGTGGAGATCTTTGAAAAAACGTACAATACAGGGACACGCTGTAATGTTATCACAAATTTTTAGATCTAATCATGTCCAAAAAAAAGTGTTATAAACATGAATTATAAAAATTTTATTAAAAATCAAACACAAATGCACGCGTAGATTGATTCATTATGAAATAGTTTTAGCCTCCCTTTACTACAAAAAAGATGTTCAAAGAGAGGAAGGATGAAGGCACCATTTAAATGAAGTCAAGGGAAGGTGGAATCTATGCACGTAGGGTGTTCCCGCAAAGGATCCCATGCGCATAGAAGCAGTAAGATGAGGAATAAGGTCATGAAACAAGATAAAAGTTGAAGAAGAACGCCAGAAGTGCTGAAAAACCGGACAGCAGTGAACCGAAAGAAGACGGTTCTTAAGAAATGAAAAAGGAAAAAACATTATTTCAATAAAAAGAAGGCCTGCCAGACTCTCAGCTCAGGACCTCACATTTTGCCCCTTGGATGCGCAAATTCCCTCAGGTACAAAAGTTGTATCCTCCTGAGGGGAACACATGCGTTATGAAACTATATTCAGTTACTATTGTACTATGATTCAGAGTTAGTAGCATACTCGTAGGCTGCAGCAAAACTAACAAGAAAGCTAGTTTCTTCCGCAGGAAAACTTTCCTTCTCTTCAAAGGGAAAAGCCCAGCATTTATTTTTGGATAACATGCCTTATGTTTTTACCATCTGTCCTTCTTATGCG
>JACJUY010006293.1:34495-45609 GCA_014220935.1 Platorchestia sp. MABIK | reverse complement strand
GTGCTTGCTGAGGAACCTAGACGCAAGATGGTAGTGCTTGCTGAGGAACCTAGACGCAAGATGGTAGTACTTGCTCAGGAACCTAGACGCAAGATGGTAGTACTTGCTCAGGAACCTAGACTCAAGATGGTAGTGCTTGCTAAGGAACCTAGACGCAAGATGGCAGTGCTTGCTGAGGAACCTAGACGCAAGATGGCAGTGCTTGCTGAGGAACCTAGACGCTAGATGGCATTGCTTGCCCCTCTCTGGTGACTTAGACGGAACAATTCAAGTCTTGGCGACTCATCTTAAAATTAGTTAACATTGTTCCGAAAAGCTGCTGTGGGTACACTTTGTGACAATGTAAGCATAGTGTCTTGTATTGCTCTCTTGTTCTCTCGTTCGTAGGAGACCTACATGGGAGGAGCGTTTTGCGCTCCCAGGATGAAGATAGGAAATACTGAGCTGAAGGTTAGGTAGGCCTTTCTTTTGCTGAATTACCGTAAGTTGTGTGTTTTGTTGCGGACCACCTTTTTTGGTTTACTGCTATCCTTTTTTCCAGCACCTATCACTTTCTTCTTTAACACTTTGACTCCGATTGCGCGGATCGTAAAGTTGATTTGGTTAGGTTGGAAAAAACAGACTGGTAAAATCGACTTACTTGTTTGAATAAGTTTCCATACTTTGTAAGAAATGTGAAAAGTTTAAGAGCTCAATAATACTCGTATTTTCATCGTATGATAAAATTCCTTCAAAAGAGGTTGCGAAATGATTTGAAATGTTATACATTTACATTGGTGCGTATATGTACAATTTACCTACTGGTACACATTTGTCCCACTCCGGAGTCAACGTGTTAATTCTAATCTTGTTCCCGAAACTTTTTCAATCTTGATGTTTCTATGCGGAGCGTGTTGGGACCCATATTGTGCATGGATTTCCCGTTCCCTATATCCTTTACTTAATATTGCCTTCCTTCCTCTCTTTGATACACCTTTGTTGTGGTTAGAATGACTCAAACTAACTTATCTACTCGATTACATTGAAAACTTTGCAATGTCGGTGAATGTGACAGTTGTCCCTGCGTCTGAAGGCATTAGTGAAGTTTGACGCTTGTAAAATAGACCTAAATTGTATAGCAATTTTACAATAAGTACTTGTCCAAATTGTAGCATCTGTGTCATGCCTTACTGCTCGATCTCTTTTGCCAATTTAATGCTGCGGACCGACCAGTAGTCACAAACTCAATTTTCAAAAAGACTTAATCATAGCTGGATGAAGGCACGATCCAGTTCGTGTTTAGCATTTTCAAAATAGTTCACTACAATTGACTTTGAATTTGAGTTTGGTGTTGAACTTAATATTTAGTTGCCGCAGTCAAAGTGTTAAGCTCTTTGTTACCACGCTTTATCGCCGATTTTTTGGTGTCATGCCATGAGCACGTACAGTCACGTCGAGTACGTTGATACCTACACTTTTTTTTTTGTGTTCGATGCCGCATCTTACAGTTCCTATATTCAGGCTGATGCAAATATTCGGTTATCTTAGTTAAGGTTTACCTTTCAGTTCTAACTGACGATGAGCTTCGCTTGAAATTTGCATTTCGTAACCAAACGCCCCTCAGGGGGCTACAACTACTGTATCTATGGGAATTAGCACTCCCAGGGGGAAAATGTGAAGGCCCGAGCTGAGAGTTAGATAGGCGTTCTTTTTGTTGCAATAAGATGCTTTTGTTGTGTAAAGGACCCTTTTTTCGGTTCACTCCTGTCCTGTTTTTCAGCACCTACTACTTTCTTCGTCAACTTTAATCTTGTTTCATGAACTTCTTTCTCTACTTACTGTTTCTATGCCCCTTTTGCATAGATTCCGCGTTCTCTAATCTCCATGCTAAATGGTGCCTTCCTTCTTCCTCTCATCGAAAGGTTTGTTTTTAGCGGTAAGGGAGGCTTAAACCAACATCTAATCTAATCGTAACCAAACGGGCATCAGACGTACGTGTCACGCTCATACATACATGACGACAAGTGGTCACTTCTAAATCGTCCATGGAGTGAATATTCTGCTCGGATTCGAAGCACCCGCGCTCATTCATGCACACGAACTGCAGGACTCTGATGGTTTGAAAGCGCTGTGTTAGGTAGTGTGCCCTCTCTAGTCTCCCGTCAACCCGTGCCCCTTGCTACCCCACCCCACCCCGTCCCCGTCTCTCGAGCCCCACTGCTCAGCACACTTCTAACACGTGGATCAAAATCCCCTTGTTTCTCCTGCAACGGCCCTCGGACTGCTCTTCATTTCTAACAGCGCCTCCGCGTGCGTGAAAAATTACCCCGAGACCTGTCCATTTTCGGATTGATGTGGTAAATGATCGGAAATGAGAGTTATTGAGTGCAGAACTCATGCAACTGCACTTGAACCGGCTGGCGGGAGCGGGTCAGCGCAACTCATATGGTTACGCTCGGCGAAGTACCTGGAAAATACTGCCTGCCCGCCTATCTCTCGCATGTTCGAGTTCGGATTTAGCGCTTGTGTATTTGGCCAGTCGGTCGGTCGACGCTATTTATTGTGTTCGCTGCATTCCTTCCTAGCTCCCAGGAGCGTCGTGCTGTTGCTGCTGCTGCTTTTGCGTCCTCTCATGCATGCTGTTCGCGCCAACGGTTTGATACGCGCATAACTTTCTTAGTAGTAGTGAAGTTCATGAGAATTTTTAAAGATCGATATCACGTCGGCACACTGCACTTGTTTATTATGGTCTTGGTAATAGTAGAAGGCTCATTTTTCTTTATGTTCATTGTAATGGCGGAAGGCTCATTTTTCTTCACAGTCTTTGTAATGGTACACGGCTCAGTTTTATTTATAGTCTTTGTAAAGGTGGAAGGTTCATTTTCTTTACAGTCTTTGTAATGGTAGACGGGCCATTTTCTTGCCATTTTGATAGTCGGTTCCAAAGAAAGGACTAATGAATTGAGACCATATTTGTGGTCTTTATGACCAGTCTCCTTGCCAACGGCGCTGAGATTTGAAAGGATCAATAATAAATGACTGAACTGAAGTTAGAAGTACTTCGTTAAACATAAAAAAAACCTTTCAAATGGTTATTTTCGCTCGGCTCTGCGTAATGGACTCTAATAATCATTTATTTATTCACTTTTTATTTGTGTATTTACGCTTTATTTTTATGTAGAAGGTTTTTAATCACTGAAGAAGTTCTACCGGCTAAAAGGCGCTGCTGTGAAGCCTCAACGTTCATAGACATTTTTACTAAAATTTCTTCAGAGCACAGCAAATATTATTTACGGGACTATGTTCTTACGCACGCAATGCAATGAGAAGGCATTTTTGTTACGTCGTGTTTGCTACAGCTAACTGGCTGAGTTCGTCGATTGTTATGCCCGTAATACCCCACTCGGTTAAGTGTTTCATCCATTCAAATACATCCTGCGCATTATGGTCTCGAGTTATTTTCTGTATAATTTCTACGAGTTATCAGAGTACCTAAGTATGAATGTATTCATTATAGGCCGTCGTATTAGTAATTCACTAATGTGAATTGGTCTCGTTGTATTCTAGAGTGCATGAGGGAAGCACTAATCCTCTCAGGGGATGTCCGTAACTTACACCCTAACTGTACACTTGCTACCCTGAACATTTTAATGCAGCGTGTGCCATGTGGCATCAGTTAGTGCGGTGAAATTCAGCTTGCGCTTTAGTGTTATGATAATTGTTCTTAATCTTCCGTTGCGAGCTTGGGTATCGAAATCGGTATTTTCTAACCAAAATTTCTAAGTTTTAGCTTTTTCCAAATAAATTGGTAATTTAATTTCATGGGGAAAACACTGGTTAAAAAGAAGCGAACCTGGCAGCCCCTATTGGAAACACGTCAAACTTGCTTCAGAAATGTGTTCCTACCGAAATAAAGAGAAAGTGAACCAGCATTTGTTATTTGTGAATATTGTTAGCGCATGCTAGGTTTTTTCACTTTCATCGGTTAAATTACCAAAGTTTTTTCTCCACTTTAATCAGTAAAATTGCGAAAATTGTTCTGCATCCAACAACATTGTAATTCTGTTCCTTGTGTTCCAGGCAAAGGCGTCCTGTTGTGCGATCAAGCCCTGGATACGAATCGGAAAGTTAGTCTCATCACACCCACTACAACAACCACCACCAACACCACCACCTCCACGCACATAATCACCACCACGACCAGCAGTTCGGGCTCCGCTTATAACAACAATAACAGCTCCTCCAATAACCTCCTGAACAACAACAACCAACTGAACAACGACCACCACAGCGGCGGCAGCGCCAGTCCTGGAACGCCAGGCCTTCGCTTCCAGTCAGCGAGTCTGGACAGCTCGAGCGGTTCCAGCGGAGCGCGTTCGCTCTTGTGCACTTCAGGGGGATCCTCTCACAAGTCCGGCTCGTCGCCTCTGTCTCTGACTTCCATAAAAGCGGCCTGGAAGTCCCTCACTTCCATCACCTCTTCGTCGTCCTCCAAATTGCCGCACTTGGAGAGGCACTCTGACGCGGCGCATTCACAAAGTTCAACTAGCGGAGGAAGTCAGGCATCCTCGAGTCAGCAAGACTATCGCTACACTCAGGTTCCGTCGTCAGCCTCGTCAGCACTCCACATCCTTGCCAACAAGCGTCACAAGGACAACAGTGCTGGCACTTCTGGCCAGCACCAAAGCTTGCACAACACCCATATCTACCTCACTCCCGCGTCCCGATCTTACACCCACCCTCACCGGTCTCCTCTACAACCACCTCCCTCGTCCCACAGTCACCACCATCACCACCACCACCATTTACCTGGGTCCAGCCACCACGGCTCATCGTCCTTCAGAGCCACTCTGTCATCGCAGTCTTCGAGATCCGGAAACTTCTCTGGAAGTTCCGTATCGCGCGCGACCGGCGAAGCGCTCACCCTCGCCAAGTGTCTCCGCAAACATCGCGAGAAGCAGCAGAAGATCCACGAACAAGCGCTCACTCGCAAATCCAAGTCGGACAATGCCCTTCAGAAGATAGGCGTGAACCTCAAATCGCAGAGCGACCAAAACCTCCACAAAGTTTGGCTTGTCGGAGGCGCCAGCCAAGCGAGCTGCTGTGCCACCAACAACTCCATCTTTAGCACGGTGCAACTGTCAGGAGGCAGCGGGGACAGCACTGCCAGCGTAGCCAGCAGCAGCAACAGCAACTGCTCCTACAGAAAAAAGAGAAGAAGATTATTAGCCGGTATAGGAATAGAAGAAGAAATCAGAAGAAGGGAAGAGCAGGAAGAAAGAGAAGAGAGGAGTCGGTCTCTAGAACGTCACCACGGCCAGCGCATCAGCAGCAGCAGTAGCAGCAGCAGCAGCTCTCGGCGTCACACTAGAAGCTTAGAAAGGAACCACAAATTTCGAGTTGACTTACGGCACCTCATTCCTTCCCCTCCGTTGTGTTCCCACTTGGAGCCTGTCCCTCCTGATCACCAAGCTCCTTCTCCTCCCACTCACACGGCTCCCTTCATTCCCCATTCGAGCAGTACAAGTGGGAGCAGCAGTTGCTCCCAACAGAGCTTTAGCCCGTGCGTCGCGTCTCCCTCTTTAGGGAGCTACCCTTCGTCGAGCAGCAACACCTACTCCCCCACTCCCCACGAAACACCTGCCGTCAACCACTGCCGCTTGGCGTGCCTCACGGCAACTGCAGGCAACATTCTCAGCAACAGTTGGTGCAGCAGCGGCAGCAGTGGCAGCAGTTCGTCAGGCGCCAGCAGCTGTGGGGTCGAAGGCAAAATCTGCAGCGGCATGGAGGCCGGAGCGTCCTCTGGCTCCTTTATAAACAAGCCTGCGCGGGGGTGGCTGCACACGGACACCCAGCTCGCTGATGGCGGGGTCTCCTACGCTGTCAGGGTGAGTGCTTCGCCTCAGGGTATGTCTGCTGCTTCACCGTGTCCGTTCTACCGTCGGGAGTTGGTGTGTTCCAGGTTTTTAGTTTTAGATACAGGTAATAGGGTCTCCCTTCTAAGGAAAGCCTTGTGGTTTTGAGAATCCCTCTTGTTGAGTTATCTATTGTCTGGGACTTTTTTCATTGCTCCATCATGCTAGGGTAAATCTGCCGCTTCGCCGTATCCGTTCTACCGTCGGAAGTGGTTTGTACTCAACCTATTTATTTGCGCAGAGTTGCTCTGCTAGGGAAAGCCTTGTGATTTTGAGAGTCCCTCTTGTTGAATTACGACACTAAGACATTATCTGGGACTTTTTCATTGCTCCATCATATTAGGGTGAATTTGTCATTTTACTGTCTCCGTTCTAGTGTCGAGAGTTGTCTGTGTGCAACTTATTTTATGCACAGAATCTCTCTTCTGCCTAAACCCTTGTGGTTTTGGATATCCCTGGTATTGAATTAATCCTATAAGATTTTATCATAGCATTTTTCATTGTTTTAGCATGCCAGGGTAGATTAGCCACTTCAACGTATCCATTCCATCGTCGAGAGTTTGTGTTTGGGGACTCAACCTGTAGATTCAGGAATAACATCGTCCATCTGCTTGAAACATTACGATTATTTTAAATAACTAAATGTCTCATCAAAAACTTTTTTGTAAATTTCATAATTTCTGGGCAACCATTGATTTTCTTTCGAGTTACACGACTGTTGCTATCAATGGACGCGATGGTCCGAAAAATATATAAATATAATTTTTTAGGTAGTTATTTTTTCGTGATGACAAGGGTTTATTTTGTTGCAGTACATCGGCTGCCTGGAGGTGAACACGTCAATGAAGTCCCTCAACTTCGACACCCGGTCCCTCATCGCCAAGTGAGTGATCCTTCCTCCTTTTTCTCTCGGCCAGGGTTGCGGAGTTGGAGTCGGAGTCGCATGTTTTAGGGTGGAGTCGGAGTCACAAATTTATTCCTCCGACTCCGCAACTCTGCTCTCGGCCCAGATTTGCCCTCGTAAACAAATGACGTTGATTTTCTTGCTTTACTTTTCTTGTTGAGGTATAAGACTCGAGATCCCTTCAGAACTTCGTTTATATAATGGCTGGTCATTCTTCTTGAAACGATTGATGCGTGCATCAAATCTGGTTTGTGTGTTGTGCCTTCACATGTTGGAGTGCAAGTGAACGCGTGCGTGCTGCAGAGTTCCGCAGTCGACGTAAGTGTTTGATTACAAGGCCGTTGAAATGAGCGAAATTGAGCTGTAGAACCACACAATGAACCGTAAAATTCAGCATTTGGAGTAAGTTATGTGAAAGAATTACCTGATCGCAGCGCAGTGTTGGTGTATAGTTTTCTTCTATTGGTGTGTTAGACTTCTTCGAGCATTGCTATTTGACTGCCTATTTTCTCATTTTATATTACTTATCTTGGACACTCTGGCAGTTGACATTTTACTGAAAGAACATCGTTCGACAAGCATCACCACTCATCTCTGTTACTAGCTCGAGTAAAGTGTCGAAGTGCTATATCAATAGATAAAACATGTTTTTCTAAATTACGGCAAAAATTTCATGAGTGAAGTGTTATGCCATGTACTTGGTAAGTTGTGTATCACAATGGTAGAGACGTAGTACACAACTCGCCTAGTACATGATGCGAGTCTCACAACAGTGGAGACGTAAGTACATGATGCGAGTATCGCAACAATAGAGACGTAAGTACATGATGGATGTATCACAAAAGTGAAGACGTAACGCGGTGCCTCACATGATCCGAGCACCGTTATGTTGCTTGGTAGTGTGCAGTTGCTTCATTGCTTGCAACATGAGCCTGCCTCACGCCTCTCATCTGGCTCTGTTTTTGTGCCTTTCCTTCTTATTGCCGTTTAGCGTGTGTGACTCGTTTGCTTCTTCGCGGTCGTGTTTTTCTGGGTTGCCCTCTCTCTGTTGGGTGTGACCTGTGTTGATGTTGGTTTTGTGTTCCCCCTCAGAGGGATACAACTATTGTCTCTATGGGAATTAGCTCTCCCAGGGGGAAAATGTGTGAGGGCCCGAGCTGAGAGTTAGGTAGGTCTTCTTTTTATTGAAATGAAATTTTTTTGATTTGTTAAAGACCATCTTTTTTCGGTTCACTGCTGTCTTATTTTTCAGTACCTCTGACTTTCTTCTTCAACTTTTTGTCTTGTTTCATAACCTTCCTTCTTGTCGTACTGTTTCTATGCGCACGGGATTTTTTGCGAGAACACACTTTGTGCATCGATTTTACGTTCCCTTAACTCCACACTAAGTGGTGCCTTCATCCTTCCTCTCTTTGAACATCTTTTTGTGGTTAAGGGAGGCTAAAACTAATTTATGATCGACCATAATCGGCTGAGAGTAAGACAAATCTAAACCAGTCCAGTGTCTTGCTACAAACAATTGCCGCAACAAACCGTAGACTGGAGACAACTTATTTGGGAACAACGACCATCCATTTCAGCTTATCTTTAAGATAAATAGTATTGCTCTTTTTTTAAGGAGTGACAGGATTTTAAACCTCATCTCAAAGTGGCCAAAAAGCAGCGTCTGTCTCGATCACCACACCTCGTAGACTTCGCGTCCCTCTGCCGTTCTTATCACATCCCCTCAACAGAACCAGCGGTGATTGTTACGCAAGCCGTTTTTGGGTTCCGTAAAATTAGCTACATAGTTACTCCTCCTCTTCTTTCCATTGTTGTTCATAGTTTCTTTATCTAGCTGTATGACAAGTCAGAACAGACTTCCCCGTAAGGTTTCGGGATTATTTCGATCAATTTCAGTCAAATTAAGTTTTTCTATTCATAACGATTTGAAAATGTTCATGTCCTGATACATACATTCGCATATATTTTGAATAGTGTATGAGTGAGATTGAATTCGTTTAGGTTGTACTTCATGATCGCAATCCCTGCACGTATGCCAAGCGGGTGTTGAAAGTCGTCACTTTCAGGGGGAAAATGTGAGGGCTCGAGCTGAGTGTTATGTATGCCTTCTTTTTGTTGAAATAAAATGTTTTTGTTTTGTTAATGACCATGTTTTTTTCGGTTCACTGCTGTCCCGTTTTTCAGCACCTACTACTTTCTTCTTCGATTTTGATCTTGTTTCATAATATTCTTTCTCAACTTACTATTTCTGTGCCTCTTCTGCATAGATTCCGCGTTCCCTTTAACTCTATAGACTAATTGGTGCCTTCCTCCTTCCGCTCTTTGGATCGCCTTTGTGGCGGATAGGGAGGCTTAAACTAACTAATAATCTAATCAAGATCAGCTCTCTGCACTTCTGTTATTGATGAGCATTATATTTCTCAGGGTTGAACGACGGAAATATCCAACGGATCATAGTCGGCGTGCTGTTCGTGAAATGCGTTAAGTAAATGAGTCGCTCTTGCCAATCCACAAATGGCGTTAGACCTAACAATAAGCACTTAAAAATAAGTAATGTAGGTCCAAGTGGCGTTAGACCCAACAATAAGCAAGTAATGTAGGTTACATTGAACGAAATCTGTGAAATGTGCATCTAACCAAAAACACGCAGAGAGCGTGACGGCAAGAGCAGCAACAGCACAGCTGCGGCGGCTGCTGCATTGTTAAAGCTTCTATTATGCGCTTCCTCTGCTCATTGAGGGATATCCTTTCCCACGCTGCCCTCTCTCTCTCTCTCACTCTATCTCTCTCCCCTCGTGCGCGCCCTATTGCCCTCTTCTTTTTATTCGTTGCTTGTCTGTGTGTCTTCACGCGCTCTTATTCAACACGTTGACCCGATTGTGCGGTTGCTTACCGTCAGTTTAGTTAGGCTAGAAGAAGTCATTTTTAAAAACCAGCTATTCTGCTCCTGTACATTTTTAACCTTTTTGAAATGTGTAAAGAATACACTTGAACCATAATGTGTTACCTTTTACTCTAAATTTTATTTCGGAGAAGGTAGCAAAATAGTTGAAATATTATTTGCATATTCCGGTTCGTAAATGAGCAATTTACCTAGTGGTACACAAATGTGCCACTTCGGAGTCAACGTGTGAAGAATACATGAGCTTGCGTCCTCACTAGCCTGTGTAGTGTGCAGTTCATAATACCTATGCTCTGCTATTGTTGTTTTTGTTGTTGTTTATTTGTCTCGTTTTCATGCTCATCTGCGTAACTTTTGCCGGTTTCTTGCTTTGGTTTGAAACTTTTTGCTTACATTATCAGCTAATCTTCCGCGTTGCTCCGTGAGTGTTTGGTACTCAGGGTCTTGTTTGATATCAGGTCTTATCTGAATCATCAGGTCTCAGGGTCTTATCAGGTCTCAGATATCAGGTCTCAGGGTCTTATCTGAATTGAAGCCGTCGTTTTGAAGCGAATGAGCTGGTTTGAGCCTTGAAAAAATTATTGTACTTCATTGAATTGAAGGTATTACCAAAAATTACTAAGGAAAATATTTATTTTGCATAAGACATTAATATTGATATTTATTGATGTTGCCTAAACTCACAAAGATAGAAATAGATAGATAGAAGGAGGTACTAATATCTTGTCCATGGGAATTAGTGCTCTCAGGGGGAAGATCAAGACTACGCGATATTGATGACTACGACGATATGGATCCATATGGACGATATGGATATGGACAAGACTACGCGATATGGATCCCGAATGGATGGTATGGTGGCCTTTGGTTGAAGTATGAGGTTTTGTTTTGTAACGGACCATCTCTTTTCGGGTCGCTCCTTTCCTTTTTTCAACACCTCTGACTTTCTTCTTCAAATTTCATCTTGTTCATCAACTTCTTTCAATCTTGCTGTCTTTATGGTTTGGGGACACATATGAATACATAGATTCCCCGATCCCTAAATTCCGTACTGATTGGTGCCTTTCTCTTTCCTTCCTTGGGAACATTTTTGATTTTTGTTGGAACATTTTTTCTGTAGTAAGGGCGGCTTGAGCTACTAATCTAATTTCTTCTTTAAAGGTTGAACTGTTCGAAAACACAAGCTGCAGTGTGTTCGAAACACCTCTTTTTGTACTGTTTACCGGATATCATGGGAGAAAAGAAGAAGGGAACGTACAACCGTCCTTATTTGGTAACAAATTGGAAGTTGCCGTTTTGCTCACATCTATTTTTCTATTGAATGTCCCAAAACTTCGCGCATCATATACACTGTGAACTTTAATTCCAGTGTGTGTGACAACAGTTGAATCATTTCATGTTCAGCTTATGC
>JACJUY010006293.1:20914-30923 GCA_014220935.1 Platorchestia sp. MABIK | reverse complement strand
TTACAGAGGGAGAGTGGCTGCTAACTGAGCTTGTGAGGGCACCTGGTTTGTTTACAGAGGGAGAATAACTGTAAACCTAACTTGCGTGTCACCGTGATTACGATTGAGGGCTACGGCCACTGATTTGTTTTTTTAACTTGTGCGTTTAGAAATCACAGAATTCCTCAATTCCCTAAGTAGTTTCTAATTTCACATTGTAAAAAAACCGTTTCTGAAAACAAAACTACTGGTACTAATATTTTACTCCGGAAATTTCCCAGTGATAAATTAAAGCTTCAACTGAAAGCCACAAAACAACCAATGTTTTGTTGACGAGAAATTTTCATGTGCAGGAGTGGGTAATTTAATCGACCTCAGCAACGGAGGGTCGACGGAGCCTTTCGAGGGCAGCTCTGGTCAGCTGCCGCGCTCGGAGCCTGAGTACGTCAACGACTCCATCATCAAGCAGAGCCAGCAGTCCGTGGCGGAGCAGGCAGCCCTCGCCAAGGATCCTTTTGACATGCGTCAGTGTCCACCGCTTACAAACTTTTTTTTAGTGTTTGACCTCACGGATGATGTTAATAAGTGTACTGAGTACAAATATGTATTTCGACTTCCAAAGTCTCCTGCAAGTGTTTTTGTTTGAGCTCATGAATGATAGTAGCAAGTTTAATGAGTGATAATATGTATATCACTTTCGAACTCTCTTGCAAGTGCTTGTGTTTGAGCACATGTATTATAGTAACAAGTGAAGCTAGTACTATTATTTACATCGACTACAATAGTGGCTGGTGCCGCTACGCTGGTGACCCTGGCTTTGGAGTACATTCATGGAGGGTTTCTTGTCCAAGCTGAGAACTGTGGTATAAATTTCTGAAATTGAATTTTAGATGTTAAAGGGCTTTCACTTGCAGGTAAAACACTTTTCTTTTACTTGTGAGACTGAAGTCCTTTACTTGTGAGACTGAAAGTTGATAATCATGCTGGAGACAGAAGTAATGGTCTCCTTCTTACCCTGTATCGTGTTTTTTTTCTGTTCTCGGTTTCGTGTTACCAAAAATGTCGTCGTATCAGCGATTGGGGTTTTTGACGCGATTTGCTCTTGGCGAGCAAAGCACTAGCAAACTGCTGTACTTTACCTACTCATTTACTTATTTGTGCAATGTGACTACTGAGACGAGTCTTCTCTCAATTGCGGAAATATTCATAATTTCGTTCCAGACCTGAAGCAATGCTGATCTGTAAGCTGCTATTTTTCTTTTCTGTCCAATATTTAAGCGACCTTAAAATACGGCAAAAGAGGAGGAAACAGATTCGACTACGTTGATAAGTAGTTTATATACGGCATCTTTTTGTTGTTCTTTCGATCCTTGATCAGGGAAACCATCCTCTTAGTCACGAGGTTCTGCTGAGATTGTGTAGGTAGAGTTCCAAGGTGCATTAGTAGTGTTGGGTTAATTCTTCTTGTGTGTGTGTGCTGGGATTGTGTAGGTGGAGTTCAAAAGTATAATTCCTCTTGCGAGTGTGTTGTGCTGGGATTGTGTAGGTGGAGTTCAAAAGTATAATTCCTCTTGCGAGTGTTAATTTTCTGACTATTGCACTGGAACAGAGCCGTTCAACACGACCCTGAGCCACCTGGACGCTAGCGGCACCGTCCCAAAAAGCCTGTCGGTGCAGCAGCGCATGCAGCTCGCCCAGGAGCTCTGGTACCACGGACCCATCAACAGGAAACAGGCTGAAGACTTGCTCAAACAGGTGACATTTTTACTCCAGGCTATTTTAAACAGGTGCCATTATAAACAGGTGACATTTTAAACGGGTGACATTTTAACGCCTGGCTGTTTTATACAGGTGCCATTTTAACGCCAGCCAATTTTAAACGGGTGACGTTTTAACGCCAGGCTATTTTAAACGGGTGACGTTTTAATGTCACGAGCAGCTTTTTCTCTGCTTAGTAGTTGCTGAGTGGTCGCTCTTTTGTGGTTCTCCAGTGCAATAACATGATTTGCTCGATGTTTCACGGTTAAGTTGGGTAGTGCAAAAGCGTTACTAAGTGGTCGCTAACGCCAGGCTATTTTAAACAGGTGCCATTTTAAGCTAAGCCTAGCTTTTTCTCTGCTGAGTTGGGCAGTGTAAAATTGTCGCTGAGTGGTCGATCTTTCGTGGTTCTCCTGTGTAATCCTTCGTAGGATAAGGCTTTGAAGTGCCAGCAAGAGTGAAGAGATTTGAATTAGAAAGAGTTTCTATCTTGTTTGGACAGTGAAGAAGGGACATATTCGTATATGCATACACATTATTGATGACCTAAGTATGATATTGTGTATGACATTTTTGTTGTGTATGACATTTTGTCGTGTATGATATTTTTCTTCTACATGATATTTTTGTTATGTTTGACTGACGATGCGATTGCTTGGTCGCAGGACGGCGATTTCCTGGTGCGCGAGTCGCAAGGTACGGCCGGTCAGTTTGTGCTCACCGGCATGCAGAACAACATCAAGAAACATCTCCTGCTCGTCGACCCCAACGGAGTGGTGAGTTAGTTACCAGGCTCTAACCTTGCGTGCCTCTTCTCTTATATTAATCCGTTAGCATTTTTCTACTCGTACTACCATTATTACACTCACCATCTCTAAACTGGCACTGGCATCAGGCCAAACTTAGTTTTTAAATGCAGTATGTTTATGTCTCCGTAGTAACTTCCCCACAGAGTGTAGGTCATCTCCCACTATCTAAAACTAGGTGGCATCCAATTTGAGCTGCAACACAAAGTGTTGGTCATCTGCCACTATCCGAAATTAGGTGGCATCCAATCTACACAAAGTATTGCTCATCTTCCAGTATATAAAATTAGGTGGCATCCAATCTACACAAAGTATTGCTCATCTTCCAGTATATAAAATTAGGTGGCATCCAATCTACACAAAGTATTGCTCATCTTCCAGTGTATATAAGATTAGGTGGCATCCAATCTACACAAAGTGTGTTCCCTTGTTCCAGGTGCGCACCAAATGCCAGACGTTCTCTAGCGTGTCACACCTCATCAACTACCACCGCGACAACGAGCTGCCGATCGTATCAGCAGAGTCTGCCCTCGTATTAAGACATCCTGTCATCAGAAGAACTACTCCACCTCAGCCACGGTAGAGACTTCTAGTGCGTCACAATATAATTCTTAGAGCTACTTCCCTGTTGGGAGACACTTCTGCCGTGAAGGTGTTGTACCTACCGTACGTGGGGCGATCATTTCGAGTCCAAATTGTTCAGCCTCGCACGTAGGGTTTGACCCATTGCTATTTCCCCGAGACTGACAATCCGTTGTAACCTTTGCAATTACGATTACCACTAATTTTATTATTAAAGACTTTCGTTCGTTTAACATGACGTCAGCGTGCAAGATACTGCTAATCACCCAAATTAGATATTTTTCAAAGCTCTCCCGCAATTTGGTGTACTGAGGATATTAGTATCGACTTCAGTTGATGCTCTTATTTGACCAGACGCATCATGCACTCAGTGAAACGTCCAAGTTTGTCTCAGCTGGCGGAGATCCTCAGGATATTCATCAGATGAACGACGTTATTGAAACTAGTTAGCACAACTTAATGATTCAACTCCGTGGGAAATTTAATGATTTCATTGCTGTTACGATGACGGCTTGGTTGACTTTTCTCAGGTTTTTGTAGATGTGTTAGGATTTATGTTTACGAGAGGCTTGGCGCGAAGGAGGCTCGAATGTTTGTTACATTTTACGTAGTAGTTTTTTAATTGAGCGCATTCTTCTTCTTTGTCTTTGAATGATGACTGAATGTACTATATTGACTGTTAATAAGTAGGTTGTTTGAGTAAAATCAAGTGTTGAATACATTTGAAAACGCTGTTCTCTATTGAGGTGGTTGACATATGAGCTTTTTTCGGTCGTATTTGCGTAGATAATTTTGTGCTTTAAAATATGCCTTTAGTTTTTTGACAGAAACGGTTTTTGCCATTGAATAGGAAGAATTTTTTAAGCTATAATTTAAAGCATCTCCAAATGCCTCGATGATTTGATTGATTATATGCGAATTAAGCATGCTTTGAAACGGGAAAAGGTGTACAAAACTGCCGAGTCTTTGACTGTAAGTTCACACGTTCAAATGGAAGGAAGGAATACCAGTTCAAATTTGCTCCTCTGGGTATAGTGAACCTACAGCTTCATGCTTTACTTTGTCTCAAAAAATGAGTTTTCACGCAACCAACAGCACCTAGTTCAATTTTTTATCACAAAACTGAACTTAATCTAATGTATTCATAGCTTGTTTGACTTGAAACATTTATAAATGCATTTGTTGGCTACCTGTTTTTCTTGGGTGTTTTACATAGAAATGCTGAGGCTAAAACTCATTCTCTAGCACGTTCATCCACGCGTGGAAGGCACATACCATTTCAAAATACTATAGTCAGGGCGCCTTTTGAAATTCTTTTGTAATCTTAAACTTGGTCAGGATTCTTTTACGGACATTCGAAACAGAATTCGAAACTTGTCATTTTTAAAGGAATAAACTCTTATGCAGTGACCGAATCCGCTTGGTCACTTAAAAAAGTTTTGTATTTAATGATCATTGTAGGATTTCATTATCTTGTATTATAATGTAGATATTATGTACAATGGAAGCAGAAACTGTCCATTACCAGATCGGGACAACTGTAGTTATTCGTCTGCTGGACGCGACGTCCGTTTTACGGTAATCCTACAACTTATATTTACTACAAATTTTAGGCTATTAATTTTAGGTTGGAACGTCGCCAAATTGTTTTATTTTAGTTCGGATATCTATTGACAGTTGCCGTTGTTGTATTTCTAAGAGGCTTCTCTGCATGGTTAGAGCCTATTCAATGAAGAATACTAGGTTAAAATGTGTAACTTCGTTATTGTTTCGAGCATTTCATAGGTAGCGTTGTAATTTACTCCATATTCTTATGACTTTCCATAGCATTTGATTTGTGCCTTTAGTTTTAGATATTCGATTGCTAGGCCATTATTGGAAGCTAGTGTGCGAACGTACGCTAACTCATCTCTTGACTCAGGAGGAAGTGAGTTGTCTGTCGGAACGTGGCTGTAGGTTGTTTTGTAGCTTCCTTAAGCGGCCCTTAGACGATAAATTTAATTGTCAATATCATCGACTCCATATGTTCATGAGATTTTTTGTTGCCCACAAAGTCAATCAATTGGACGGTCGTCATTCAAGCCCACAGACGATCAATGAAATTCACAACATTCATCATTGTCAATTATATTGACAATAAAATTGATAATCTATGGGCCGCTTTACGTGTGGGTGTGTTGTTCATGGCAGGGCAGTCGCTGCATCAGTCTTTGGATTAGTTGCTCGAGGTTTTCAATTGAGTTGGCGCGTCGTGCCAGACCTCCATTCTGCATAATAAATACGGTCCTCGTTTTGGTGAAGCGCAATATCATAACCTGCAAAGTGCAATACTTTTATTGCTTACTACGAATGTTCATCACTTTAAGGCCGAATTTCTTATTTAATTGTGATGTATGATGTTCTAGTCGTGTTAGGTTCTGCTGTTGTTATTTCGTTATAACGACGTGACAGAGACGACACGGCTTCTATCTACTTACAGCTTGTTGTCTGTGCTGCAAGGGAGCGACGCTTTACAGACTAACGTCCTGTTGCGTTCTGCGAGTCTCGAGCCCTGGTGTCCGTGTGCGAGTGCTTGTTTCGAGGTGGCGGAACATACGTTGAACGTCCGAAAGTGAATTGGCTCATGAGAATTATTACCGTTCATGAATACCTACATTGGTGTGAAATACTTGAGAGGAATAAAATCAAAGTTCAAACTTTAACATTTATTGTGTGAAATTCACAAAGCGGAGATGTTAGGAGTCTCATGTACCGAGAACTCCTCTTCCTACAATAAAATGTGCTTTTGAGAATGAGTGACGAGTGCTGAGTGGTGAGCAGTAACTAGTGGGTGCGACTTGAGTGTACGTTAGGGAGTGGCAGAGAAGTGGCGGTACCCGTCATGTCCTAGTGTCATATTATGTAGGAAAAGAGAGCGGTTATATTTATATAGGCTATCGTTGTTAGCTATTACTAGTGATGCTATTACAACTTCTCTGAATCTCTTATCACTGTTTTTGAGAGGGGAAGATATTTAATGGTAAAGATCGCCGGCTTTTTGCGGGTCGCTCGTTGGAGCGTCTCCCCATAGGCTGCATACTTTCGACTTGCTTTTCGTCATCGGCTTCTCCGGTGTTTTCATCTCATCATCATAACCACCATCATCATCATCATCATCGTCATTATCATCATTATCATGTGCGTGTTGGTCATGCTTCATATGGATCGTCGTAGATTATCCTCGGTTTGTCGTAAACTATTTTATCCTCTCATTACGAATCAAAACATTATTGTGTACAATACACTTTGTTCTTTTTCATCACCAATTTTCCTGTTACTCTTCCGTTAAGTTTTTAAAAATTATATTCTTCACAGTTGTTTTGCACTCCATTGTAAGTTTTTAACAGTAAACTGTTGAAAAACATCTTCACAGCCCCGAAATGAAACTGAAAAACATGGATTCTTCAAGAAAGCTGTTGTAAACAACTAACTTACAAAACCATACATTGTGCTGTCAACCGTGTTATCAACTGTATTGATTTTTATCTTTGATTTTAGATTATTGGCAAACTGGGACTAATCTTGCTAACGTTCATTCACTTGTCTCTTATCCAGTGTTCTTCACTTGCAAAAAAAAAGCTCTAATATCAACAAATACACACACAAGTACACTTTCGGTATGTTTTGGCTCCTAGTAGTTCCTTTTCTATCTTATTCCAAATCGTATCGTATGTTGACGTTTATAAATTGACTTCAGTCTTATATCTCTCATGGCTTATTTTGAGTACCATGATTATCAATGTATGTGAATAGCAGTCTTATATCGTAAGAATTCTAAATAAAGTATGATTGATTTATTTTCTATTATTCCCCGCTGGGGAGCGGTAGATCGCTCCTTGTCACTCAACCGCTCTGTACTGTAGGAGCCTCCAGAGCGCATGCCACGGTGGAAGAAACAAGGTAGGTTCAAACCAGTCTTTTTTGTCGAGCTTGTCGCAATGGTGACGTCGTTGCAATGAACCAATAGCAGCGTTCACATTGCATCTGACAACACTGCTAGCTCCAAGTCTGGCCCAACAACATGTCGCAATGGTAACTTCATTAAATTTATTTGAAAAAAAGCCGTTCTATTGGCTAGCCGAACAAGAGGAGGTGTATTTTCCTCCATAGAAGTGACTCTTACCTTGTTTCCTCTACCGCGCCGCATGCGCTGCTTCCGTGGTATTCGGGAGCCAAGTACTTCCCAGGGGTATCTGGGATACCCCATTTCTCATTGAATACTTGAGTTAATACTCGCCTAAAGTAGCCCCATCGTTCCCTGCGGAATCAATAACACTTCTAAATCTCCAAAAGAAAAAGTTAGGGATCGAAGTGAATTTTTTCCTACTAGGTTCTATCACAAAAAAGCAGAAGTTTTGTGCGGTCGACTGTCTGCGCTGAGTTAGGCCTTGGTAGTTCTGCTCATCAGCGGGCGGTGAACCATCTAAACCTGGTACCAGAAGTGAATACGAATCGCATCAGTCGTTATGGTGTCTAACGACAATGCAGGTCCCATTAAAAGGTAAGCTCTGCAAGTTTTCGAATTGGTGCCTTTTTTCTGTTCTTCCATGCCATGGCACTGGCAATTATACTCTTTTCTTCGCTTATTTAACAAAGAAGTAACTTATTCAACGTGTCTGTTCCTATTCTCCAAAATGTAGAAAATCGGTTTTAACCAGAAATATCGGCAAAATGTACGTAAACATAAAAATTAACCAGCTTCTAAGTGCTGGGAAATAAGACGTCATCCTTTAAAAAAAGAGAAAGGTTCGAACGAAATAACCAATGACTGGAATTCTGTTAGATCCAGAATTACTAAATGATAAAATTGCTGACAATATGTCCTATAAACCATCTCGAGTATCAGACACGTTTTCAAGCTTCTAGTGTCAAAATTTCAGTGTCAGTTCAATCAGGAAACTTGTCTCAAGTTGCGTTGAAATAAAAAAACGATATGAAACAAGCCCACTGAATCATATAGCCTATAAATTTCGTTCAGCGTCAGGGATAAATCTAATTGTTTTGAATCCTGCATTTTTCACCGTACTCACACTTGCAAAATCTCTTTGCGTGCGATTCAATTTATACTCCTAATCGCAAATTTTCATAAATAAGCTTATAAACAAGTGGTGCGCTTATTCAAGTACTATCACGAAATATAAACGAATCTTCAGCTAATAATACGAAGCTACGCTATTTCTGATGCTTCTTAAAAATCAGGAATCATTTTGGCATAGGGTAATAACTTACGTGAGGCTGGGTGCAATGTAGTACGAAGAACGCCAAGTCCAAAAGATCTAGAAAATTCTACGATGCTGTTGTTTTCAGCATCATAATTTCCACCGTGAAAATTTATTTTTCATTTTTTATAAGTGAAACTCACTTGTATTTTAAGGACATTAGCATTTAAGAGACCATTTAATCCTTGCCTACATTTACACTTTCCTCAACGCTGTTTTCAAAATCATAAAAAATAACGGCAAGTCAATGACACTTTAGGGTAAAAAGTAAGCCATAGTGTAGAACCGATTTGTGTTCGAGCGGCGCGGTGTGCAGAGAAGAGAGAACGGAAGTGTAGTTCTCGAAGCGTCGTGGTACTTTGTGGTGGGTGTGTCAACTCTCGTCTACATTACTTGTTAAATATACTGAAAATGTCTCAGATTACAGAAGTAAGTTTTTTTTCTCAACAACCATCGTTTGTTGCAGCGCATATTGATGCACTATTATAAAATTATTCCTCAACTAAGTGTGCTTCGGCGGTCAGCTTGATGCACTGTGTCGAGCTTGTTGCATGAATTTCTTTTGCTCATTATCCTATATTTCAGAACATCGCACAGTATTTTAAAGAACGCGTTTGTATTGTGATTTCCTCGATGCATAGAAATGTATTTGTGTATGTTTACGTGTTAGGTGTATGTATGCATAGATATGTATGTGCGTAGATATGTATGTGCATATGTGTGAATATATTTACTGTGTAATTTACATGTACATGTGCACATGTATGTACTAAACCGACAACTGGCATTTTTAACTAGAGATAATGGTCCCTTCCTGTTCACCCTCGACTTGTAACATTACCTAACTCGTCATCTCGTATTATTGTAAAGCATTCACTTGAAAACTGTACATTTTTGTGTGATCATCCATTTCTTTTCAAATAAAATGCTTATCAACTAATGATCGTTATGTTAAAATGATGTTATTAGAAATACAAAATTTGTAATTTTTGTGTACCTCATGCTTTTATGTGTATTTTTATGCTCTCCTCAAAATAACATTTTTGAACATTGGCCGAAACAAGAGATTCGCATAGTATTTCCTGGAGTCAAGAATCGCGAAGTTTGATGTCATGTATATGTAACTGTCAAAAGTCATGAAGTTGTGTTATCTCTTATAATTCTCATTACATGTATCATCAAATGTAGTTTTAGCAAGATTAGGAGTACATTGCCCTCAATCATTTTTCGACTAGTGACATGGGTATTACAATACTCGTGTGTGTGTGTGTATCATCTAAGTGTATTAACTTTAGGATATTTTAAAAACCAATGATGGTACTTTTGTACCATCTCTATTGGAAATAAACTGTTTTTCTTTCTTTTCTTTTTCTGTGAAGCTTGTAATCCTGTGCACTGAAGATTAGTTGTTCTTGTCATATGGATTATCGAATAATACTTGAAAAATTGTTATATGCCAAAAACCGAAAAGTATGGCAATTTCACACGTTTCAAAATAGTTGTTAACAAGCTTAGATGCTCGGTTGCGTGAGAAAGTGATCAGTTATCACTGTATGTACTCAACGTTCTAAAGGGGAAAAGTGAGGGACTGAGCTGATGGTTAGGAAGACCATTCTGTCGAATAGT
>JACJUY010006293.1:5129-19928 GCA_014220935.1 Platorchestia sp. MABIK | reverse complement strand
AATTACATATTACATGCATAAATTATATAAATGAAATACATTTATTTTGAATTTTTTTGAAAATGGTAATTTTTTATTTGTGGACTGGTTCTTCTGAAATAGGCACTCACTTATAAATTTTTTAAAGAAACTCATTGTATTCAGTTTTTTTTTCAGTTTTTGCCTTAATTTCTGAAAAATGGGAAATATTTTTTTTTGACATTTTATTGGATGTATCAAAAGAATAGAAATCAATAAGTTTTCATGCTACAACAAAACCAAAGACAGTTTTGGAATTCTTGAAACATTTTTAACAAACTCATGAAGCCAGGTTTGACATTTTTTTATTTTCCTTCTACATGAGGTCAAAAATTCAAGATTTTGGCCCCCATCACCTCCTGCTTAGAACCTTCTTGGAGGGGAGGAGGTTCAAGCTTTGGTAGCCCCAAAAGATTTTAGGATACATTAGCCCACTACCTAAAGATTCTTTTTCAACCAAAAACAAATACCCAATTAGACAAAAAATTACTGGGATGCTCTTTAATGAACTATAATTAATGTTCATTTCATCAACATTTTGTTGAGTTGCAGTTATGTTGTAACAAGGAAAAATGTTTAATTTTTTTATGTATGACCAGTTGTCAATGTTAAAATATTTGATTAGTGCACTCTGTTCACTTAGTTTTTGCATGTAATCGAGGTGTTTTTTAGGACATTTCTCATTTTTGTTTTCATTAATTTTGTGATCCAACAGGTTTCATTGGATTTTCAAGAGCTGAAGAAGCTCAGAGACATTGCTGAGAGGAAGTGTGTGCAAGAATTCCTTGACATTCAAATTCGGAAAACAGCTGAAAGTTTGGAGAGGGTAAGAGTGATTATGAGGGCTTACAGCAACCAAGGTTATATTCATTTATTAAGTCAGTGAGGCTTGATTCAAGTTTTATGTTCAGGTTACTGAGTCTGAGTAAAATAGAAAAGCAGTAGGAAGTTAATGAGCAAATAGTACTGATAGACTGCATTGCAAAAATGAAATTATTTTTAAATGATTCATTTAGTGTACAAGGGTTCTGAGTGAGAAATAAAAAGAGCTTTTGCTAATTTAGGTTTCTTCATATACATGTCTCCATTTATGCTTTCTGAAAATTCATAAATGTGAAATAGCATTAAAAGGGCAATGAAACACACTTTTGTTCCTTAGTTTAATTTGTCTCTAATTCGACTTGATTGTTGTACGAGTTATTTCAATGGATGTCAAAAAATTCATAAGTTTTCCTATTTTCAAATCAAGACACTGATTCATCACTTTATACCAAACTTGATGTTAGGCAATTATATTTATATATTATTCCTGAATTTTTATAGCTTTTGAAGAAGCATTTTATAATAGTTAAAACAAGACTGAGACAGCAGTGTTTTGCTGTTCTCGTTGTGAGAAGACTTTCTATTTTCTTCATAAGCAAATAAGGTCCGTGTATAATATATTTATGGTTTTAGAATTTTTCATCTTTTATATTTTTTGGGGTTTGATTTATAGCCATGCCTGCCAGTCAACCCTGAAGTAGTGATTTTTAAGAACCTAAATTTTTATAGTTAAGAATCACAGAAACTAGATAGATATTCATTTAATTGCTGATTTTATTTTTATTATTTAATTAGCATATTTTCATAAGTCCTGAAAACTTCTTGAAGAGACTGAAGATTAGCAATGGATATAAAAACTGGTGATTTGGAAGTGATGATTGAATCCGGTGAGAGAAATATCACTGATTATGTAACTTGGGTGCTTGGTAGAAATTTAATTTCACTGCCTTATAAATCTAAATCAATTGGTGGCCTACGATACATTATTATGACCGTTTAATTTATCCTTGGTAAAAAATTCTCCATTTTTGTTTTGCAGCTGAAAGTACAGGAGTCGCTCCAAAATACCATCCCAACTCAAAAGAAAACTCAAGATTCATCAAACAGAGTTTACACAGTATCATTACGGACTTACTGTGAGTACTTTGTTATTACTTAGTTCCAAACTGAAAAAAAAAAAAAGTATGCGCATAAGTGAAATATCGTTAATGATCAACACAATTAGAATAGCTTAGACCAGTGTTGTACGAGTTACTAACTTATTAGTTCAGGATATCCACAAAATAATGGAACGCTCTAGTCATGCTAAACTGTTGCTCAATTTTTTATGCCACCTCATTTTGCATGATCGTTTGTGTATGCATTGAAAAAAATAATTGTAAATATATTGTTTTGAATATGCTTGAAATGGAAACATCTGATTTCGTGGATTCGTGTTGAGGTATAATTAATAAAGTATCAATTCTTTCAGCATGGGATCAGTCGGACAACTTTTTGAAATTGTACGTCACGATCCCCGACCTGAAGTCTTCTGATCAAGACAAAGTAAAGTGCGAGTTTGGCGACCACTCTCTCTCTCTCACTGTGTCTGAAGTGAATGGAAAGAATTATCAGCTGGTCATCAACAACCTTGCCAAGAAAATTTCACCTGACAAGAGCTACTGCAAAGCTAAAAGTGGTGAGTTAACTTTCTTGTTTCCAATTTTATATCCTGTTTATGAGTACATACTTGGTATTTTCTTCGTTTCTTCATTGATTTGGATTTGCACTTATTGTCCCTTACTCATACGGTTGTGAAAATTAGGTGACTGTTTTTGTTCTATAGCCAAGCAATTCTCTAGTTTTACTTCCTTTACCTAAAATAGATCTACGCAGTGGCTTCTAGGCTATTAAAACAAACGGTGGCGCGCGAGCTTTCCTCACAACTAATCATATTTTATATAAAGTGTAGGTTCCAGCTCTTTCTCCATCCTTTGTGGTCCGGCTATACTGCTGCCTGGAAAAATTGTTTTTGTATCGAATTCTTCTCGCGTAAACTGCTTGCCTTCCAACGCCTGGGCTTGAGTAATATTAACATATTTCATCTCTCAGACATGGTGTCTGTGATGCTGCGCAAGGACTGTGTGGGACAATCTTGGAAATATGTCACAGCAGAAGAAGTCAAAATTCACGAAAAAAATAAAGTGGATTCTTTGGACACAAACAAAGATGATCCGTCAGCCGGCATGATGGGCATGATGAAGAAGATGTACGATGAAGGAGACGATTCTATGAAACGGGTGAGTAGTATGCAGCTGTCTCGAATGAGCACTAATCTTGTCTGGTTAGTGATTGGAGGCTCCTTGCAGATCAAAATTTTTCTTTTTATTAATGTTCCTCAGCACAAAACTATTTCGGGAAGGGATGGAAGGTCATATAAACTTTGTGCACCCACCTCAGGGCAGGAAATAGCGTTGAGACTGATTTGGCTTTTAGTGAGACTGATGGCAAACCAAAGACTTTATTAATGTGCGAACCAAAATTCGGCTAGATTGCATATCAGGTTCGTCTGACGTGCGAGAGTTGAATTCAAACAATTATTTTGTTTGAATTACAAATCAAGATAAATACGAGAATTAATTTCATGTTTCAAGGATGTGGGTTTGATCTATATGGGCAACTTAATTGAAATCATGTTCCCCTCGGTTATACAACTAGTGTATCAATGGGAATTAGCACTTCCAGGAGGAATATATGAGGCCCTGAGCTGAAGGCTTTCTTATCACTGAAAAAAATTATTTTTGAATGTCAAGAACAATTTTTCCGCCTTTCTCACGTCAAGCGGGTGTGAGATGTATCGATGTTTTTGAGTGACTTATTGCGTGTTAATTTCTTTTTTCACTTGAATGTTTTGTTGTCACATTCTTTGCCTAAAAAAAAAAGTCCGTTGTGGTAATTAAGTTATGCTCATAATTGACCGGAATCGTTCGGGGGATATTAATATATCTTTAGGAGTTCTCATTCCTCACTCAACGTTAGATAAGCTTGTTATGGAAATAAAAGGAATTTTGTTTAATCAAGGAATTTTTTTTCCGGTCACTGTTGTTTTTCATGATTTATCGTCTTGTCAATTTTTGACAAATAGGGCCTTCCTTTCTTGGAGAAACCTTTTTCGTGTGGTTATGAGTGGGTTGATTAATGTGATTTAACGAGAGAAAACACGATGGTGCAATTGAGCCTCCTCAATTTTCCGTCCGAAAAGTGATAGTGGATCGGCGAACAGTGTACGTAAAGTACTTCCTTATCAACAGTATTATTTTAGCGGTTAGTGCAACTGATCGTGACCTTTGTCAATTTAATGAAGCATATTGAGCGTAAAAAAATGGTAAAAATCTTGTTGCGAATTCTTCATATATTGGCTGACTTCGGCTTGAATATGATATGAAGGTATTAAATGCCATCCTAATAGTACTGAATACAAAGAAGGACATTACAGAAACATTTTTAATGGGAATGGGTGAATGTTTCCGAGTCTATTACAAAATTCATTCATAACAATATTCTGAACCACTCTTGGTGTTATTGTTTTTACAGATGTTGAACAAAACGTGGTACGAGACGCAGTACAAGAAGATGGATCCTATGGGCGGCATGCCAGCGATGGATAACTTTGATATCTGAAGATGCGTGCAAAGTAAATACGGTGCCAAGTATGTTGAGGCGCTTTTCAAAGGCATCAAACGTTCATTGAGATTGCTCGTTTAGAATTATTATGCTGTGTTAAAAAATACTTTTCTCCATTACCGTTTCTCATCACTATAGCCGTGGTGATGGTAGTATACACATTGTTCAATTAACTGGAATCGTTTTCGTACATTCAAAAATAAAATCTCACTTTATTTACCGATTGTATTATTTATAGTTAGTAACCAAAGCCTGATCACGGTATATCAGTGTTTAAATTCTACATTATCAATTATTGTTGGTACATTGCAAATAAAAACTACAATATACTTTTGAGAATTTTATTCTGATAAGATTGATCTTGCAAACGTGAATATTACTTAGTTCACTTCCGATAACGACATGTGAACAGCGCTAGAGTTATCTCTGCACAACACATTTCGATTCACATTACAATACTTCATTTGCAATTAATTGCTAGGACAAGAGATGCCCTAAATTACTTAAAAAGCAAGTATGTACGTAACATTGAATAATGAGAATTCACCAAGGAAAACTAACGTACCAACATTTAATCGTCTCCATTTCTGTGGGCCGGTGAGCGTGATTTTGTCCTGGAACGGGAGCCAGACCTTGATCTGTCGTTGTAGTCACGATCGTTGGACCGTGACCGTGATCGAGACCCAGAACGCGAGCGTGATCGCGAACGTGACTGTCTCGCTTTCTTCGGGGACGGACTTCGATCCCCAGAACGAGATCGCGACTTGGAACGAGATTTGGATTGGGAATGCGCTCGTTTGCCGTTTTGATTGATGGAAGTATTGGCCTTGTCAGGACTATCCTGTGGTGATCGAGACCTGGACTTAGATCCATCTTTATCTGGACTCTTTGATCGCGAACGAGATCTCTTAGCAGAATCCTTAGACCTTGATCGAGAGCGCGATCGTTTCGTGTTTTTACGAGAACGAGATCGTGAACGGGACCTGGAAAAAAGAAGTTCCTATTAATATTCGCGTATTATATTCATGAGCCGCCCACTGCAGCTGTGAAGCACTGCCAAAAATTTAGTGAAGAACTTCCCGGTTGCATACAATCCTTACGGTGAATTACAGCACAGACACGTAACAATTTTTAAAACACTTGGTCCACCGTCTTTGATCCATAATGGTGAAAAACGCATACTTTTTCATTTTTAAATGACCTCACCATATATACTCAACAAAATAGAAGCATTGACAAGAAGACTTTATGCCCACTTCCAGCGCCCACAAAATCATACAAATGCCCAAGGCTAAGTTCTTTCGAACTCACCTGGACCTTCTACGAGACCTTGAGCGTGAACGTGAGGACGAGTATGAGCGGCGACGCCGAGAGCCCGAGCGGGAGCGAGAGCGTGACCTGCTTCGTGAGCGGCGGCGACGAGAGCGAGACCTTGAGCGCCTGGAAAAAAATATCGCATTAGGAGTCTCATAATAAATGGATATAAATTATGGTCCCAAGAGAGCAAAGAGTGTGCTGGATATTCCACGAATAGAAAATAAAAGTCAAGAAGACGAGATCGTGCAGAAGGCATGAAAAACTGGGAGAAGGTAAGTGGCCACGAAAGATGGAAGACACAAAGGCCTATCTCCACCTAACGCTGAGAGCTCTAGTTCCTATAGCGCAGTATTGATAAACTTAATTAACCTTAACTTGTTACCTATCTCATGCATCTCAAAAGGGCAAATTTACAATTGCTTTCTTGCTATTTTTAAAATCATCTAATCACGCATCTTCATCCAATTACATGGATATTTACCTTGATTAGTTGGAAGTTCATACAAAAAATATTAGTCACAATGTAAGAACGCTTGTCGATTAAAAATACCGGAAATGAAGCAAATTTTACACAACATATTTGAAAACAGAAGTAGTCTTTATTCTTTTTATTTTTTTTTTAGTGGCATGCGAATGAACTTTTACCGCGAATAATTCCTAATCAAGTACAGAAAGGTCTTGTGCACTTATATGTCTTCAGCCAGTGCGTATTTCCATTATCTACTAAATTTACTCGTTTTGTCGCATAACCAAAACTAAGAACTGGCCATACCTACCTGTCCATGCTTCATTAACGATCTGCCATTATACTTAATGAACAAATAAATTGATTGTAGTGATAGAAGGAGTATGATTTCCTAGCGTTGCAAGCGTTACGCTCGCCTTGCGCCGAGCATATAAATTACGTTTGTTCGGAATCAGCAACAATGGTGTTGACTTTCGTAACGTAAGTACAAAATCTAAACAGTTCTTCCACAAGTGGGGTTAATATTTGTAAGTCCCTGTTCCAATTTTAAAAAGCTAATCCCGTCAACGTACCCCACATGGATACGACGCCGATCACTGTGTGCCGACCCAGGCGATGAAGCTATGTAACTCCAGTGCGGTTATGTATACATACGGTGGTCGATCTCGGTTGCCAAAGAATGTGAGGAGTGTCTAGAAAGCAGTTTATTTTACCTGTTGTAGTCGTCGATGAGTTTGATGCGTCGCCCCATCAGCTCGGTGTCATCTAAACGATCGATGGCTCGCTGCATGTCCGAGTACGAAGCGAACTCCACGATTCCCACATTCCTGCTCGAAATTTTTTTATTGCTATCAACAATTGCAATTAACAACTTAACAATAAAATCTTTAGCCATGCAATGATGAAAATTCATGATAAACAGCACAGCACTGAAACGGAACAGCGATTGCTCGAAACTAACACGAACAACAAAAGGATGCAATCTAAGCAAACTGAACACCGCCGCATCGAGCGTATTGTATCTAACTCATTAAATATTTGTTACAAAGCTTCTTCCGGATATGGGTACGCTTGCTGCCATCGAGTTGCTAATAATGTGAAATACTACGTTGTTCAAATATTACACAAAATCACTGACAAAGACAGGCAATCATAAGGGCACATGTGTAAAGAGAGTTGACGCCATCGGTTTGTACAACAACATCCAAGATTGACTAGGTTTTTCACGCGACTTTTGAAAGCAGGATAGGAAGAACGAAAAACAACAGCATTCGATAGCGGTTTTTGTTAGCAATCTAACTTGGCACTGTTCGATTTTCTATTCCACATGAGATGCTGCCAACGTTCGCTAATTTATTGAAGGTTTTTTTTCTTGAACCAACACGACCAATTTTAAACAATGCAAAGAGAGAATAGGACTGAAGTAGCATGTCCGTGCTAGTTTCTGGCCAGCTAACAAAAGTATTCAAAATTCGATCCAACGTTGCTAACGAGCTAAGACAGTTCAGATCCAAATTACAAATAGGGCAAGTCATTGTTCAACAATCAATTTTAGGAAATTCTATTTTTATAGGTTAGTAGACGATTCACCTACTCAATAGAATCTCATCAACTTGTCATGTCTAAGAACTCGACAATCACAGAGACAACTCATTTTTTTTAAGGAAGCGTAGTCGAAATCGTGAAAAGGAACTCGCCAATTTTCACAGGATGTAAAGCACACAATACCTACGTGACCTCCCAGAAACATTCAAAAGATTAAAAAGTGGTCATCAGAATGATTTGGCGTTTTCAGCTCCAGTGTCGTGACCAATCCCAATAATTCACACCGACAAGCAACTTACCTGGCATGCCTATGGGCATCGGCGAAAGTGACGTCTGCCTCCTTCCTCATATAATCTTTGAGATCCTGCCAACTGATACGAGAGGACAAGTTCTCTACGAGTACTCGGTAGGGTGTGCGCATCGGAGGTCCGTACCTGAGAAACGGGCATAAATCAAAACGAAGGTGAGATCATGAATTGGTGTACGTCTCAAAATGAACACATTTCAAGAACTGCGTGTCTCCCACATGGAACGTAACATACATACACTTCGATTTTCAATTTTCTTTGTGAACGGAAAAATATATGTTTTTGATGAATGCTACTCTGAACAGCATAAAAGAAGAAAATTAAGAGTTAGCGACTAAGGGACAAGTACATTGTTTCAAGTGAATTTAGCTCGAGAACCTATCAATAGAACTGTTCAGTATGTCAACAGTCAACACCAACTAATGGAGAAGTGAGATTTAGGAAAGTAGTAGAAGCTAATGTAACAAAAACTTTTCACACGCTTCCACACTAAGAGGGTAACAAATCATACTTAAATCCGTCGCAGAAATCTAAGATGAATTTATCAAACTCAGTTATGCTTAACATGCCACGGACTTGCTGAGATCGAAAACCAAACGGATACTTTAGATATTTTTACCTATACATCATTAGGATGAAGACGAGAAGCTGTCAAAAGAGGTTCGCAGTAATACAAACATCACATGTGTTCAAGACGAGAATTGAACACGATTTATAAATGAAATAAAGAGAACGATGACGAGAGCGTAGTTTCCCGAGCGACGTTTGGTTTGCAACACAACAAAAGCCACATGCAGAACGTTGGCCCCGAGGAGACAAAGCAAACGTTGCGTCATGGGCAATAGAAGATGGTCTGGCACATGTAAGACTTATAAGGCGCACTATAATATTGCTGTAATATTACCGGGCATCAGGTGGTGGGCCGTATCCACCGCCCGGCCCTCTGGCAGCGGGTCTACTGCTGCTGCCAAGAGATACAACACAATTTAAGCCGCGCCTCTAGCATCCGTCTCTTAATTAACACTTCCACGCAGGCATCGCTCGCACGCAAACTCCTCATCATGCACCCAACACCCTCGAGCTAACCGTTATCAGGATATTCCAATTCATAATGAACAACCCGTAGGTATACAAAATGAAGGGATTACGCAGGCATCGCTCGCACGCAAACTGCTCACCATGCACTCTCGAGCCGACCGTACACAAGATATTCCAATTCATGATGAACAACCCAGATACAAAAAGGAAGAGATTTATGAGGTAACCGAGTCGTCCTGAGAATGGAGATTAAAGTTGTACCTAGAGATGCAATATGTATGTTTAAAAATTTCACTTATTTCATGTAACTGTATATTTCATCTCTTCGACAATTGAGTACAAGAATCCAGCAATAACTTCCTTTTTGCTTGATTGAATATTTAACTATTGGTAAGCATTAGGACTGAAAACAATTATAAGTCCTAATTATGTTTTAGTCGAAAGTAAAATGCATGAACGCTACCTTGTGCCTTTAATGCAACCCCTCGCAAAATCTCTGCGTTTCATAACACTGATGCATGAAAAGAAAATCTGGTGACCAACACTCATCAGCATATTGTGTCAAACCTGAAACATGCTGAGTATGATAACTTTTGCCCTGCATACACCCCCAGACAAAGCCAGTACGTATTTTTTTTAAACGCCAACTATTAGTTTGCAGTAAGCCAAAGCAAAGTTACACAAGCCTCACACTTCCTACACGCTAACAGAAACTTGTATATTAAGAGCAACTGAAAATCAGAATTATTCCCACAGTTCAACTCAGAGAGAACTTCGAAATATGTACCTAAAATGAGACAAGTTACTGCATCCACGCACACGCACACAGCAGCAAACATAGCAACAACTCCTGAGAAGTCATCCCACAGTGTACAGGGCATAAAACACGGCCCTAAGTATTCAACCGACATTAATTCCCACACAGATAAGGTTACATTAAATCAAGCCCGAAAAGTATATTATCAAAAATTACACACCCAACGTGAGACCAAAATTGTCTCTGATCTTTCAACTACATTGGAGCACTTTCTTCCAATACCTGACGGTCTAATAAAGGTTTAGTTCAAGCAGACGACTAATGAACTTCGACTGAGCAAAACTTGCTCCAGATCACAATAAAACTGGACAAGCAATCACACCAGTCTCTGCGTATACAGTTGTTCCTAACCACACCAGCCTCTGGCTATACAGTTGTTTGTAAGAAACAAAAGGATGACATGTTTCCAGCAAAATTTAATACAAAGAACAAAGAAGAACCAAATAACCGGAAACTCAGAAGACCAGGCAAGAGGCAGAGTGAGCACTTACCGGTCACTCCAAGACGGCGGCGGACGCCGGTCTCTGTAGTACTCCCCTCGACGGGGCACACCTCTAGCGTGCTCCACCGACACCCTCGCGCCCAGCAGCTCCCGGCCGTTCATTTCGTAAACGGCGTCATCTGCATCGCGACTATCTTCGAATTCCTGCACGTGATGATTTGAAAATGATCACCAGTTTCAATTCTCAAAACAATGATTTTGACTACCTTCAAATTCCAGCACATCATGATTTGAAAATGATCATCAGCTTCCGTTTGCAAAACAACGATCGTAACTACCTTTTAATGATTCAAATATGATCATAAGGTTCTGTTTTCAAAACCATTACATTTTTTGGAATTGGTTTCAACCACAGCAAAGGTTTTTCTAAGACCAGGAGAGGGAAGGCACCATTTAGTATGGAATGAAGAAAGCAAGGAATCTATACATAAGGTGAATTGGCACATCCAGTGTACATAAAAGGCAATATTAAGAGGAGTTTATGAAACAAGATTAAAGCTGAGGAGAATTGGTGCTTAAGAAAAAAATTAGAATTCGAAATGATAGTCTAAAACCACAACTTTACACAATTTTCAAAAAAAAAACACCTAACCCTCAGCTCAAACCCCCACATATTCTTTCAAGGAGTACTAAATCCTTTGGAGACAATAATTGTATCCTCTTAAGAGAAACAATTTTTCCCACAGCAAGAATAAGTTAAACAACTAAATGTTTCTGCAATGCTTCTTACTTTCATCCTGCACTACACAAAAAAAAATCATAATTTTTCAAAGTTAAATACCATGGGCAGACTTACCACAAAAGCATAGCCGTTTTTAATGAGACAATCTCTCAGTCTCCCGTAGTTACGGAAGAACCTGTCCAAGTCCCGCTCTCGGCAGTCCGATGGAATGCCTCCAACGTAAATCCGAGTCATGTTTCTTGCCTGTGGAATAGGAAAATAACAGTGATCTATCAAACTAACAGAAGTGAAGCTAAAGCTTTGATACAGCAGCACATGCAAGTCCAGAATGATGGTGATGCAAGGTTACAGAATGGAGGAGCACTAGCTCATGTCATGCTCACTCTCAACTACCCCATACACAAGTCATTAATAAGACAGTGGGAAAAATCAACATTATTCCCAGTTTTCCTCAATGAACAGGAAAATTCCTTTCTGTAAAAACAGCTCACAGTACCAATGTTATGACATGTAGAGCTAGATTGTAATTTTTAATATACAAAGATGCTTGTGAGATGCTATCTTCTCACAGTGGTTGACCTCAACATTAATTGCAGAAAGGGTGTGCACTGAGAGTAAATGGTGCACAAGTCTTTGAAACAAGGCATCTAAGTAACAAAAAATACTTTCTTGAGTGGATGCTATGATAATAAATTGAGTAACAACTTGCATCCCAGATTATTCTTGTGAGCTACTTAGAAAAGTTAATATTACCAAGATGGAATTCTAGCTTTAGCAGAAAAATTCACAAAATTCAAGCATGAATTGGCACTGAATTTGGCATAACATGCCCATACATCTCAAAAGATAACCAAACACAAATCAAAGCAAATAAGGGTTGAATTCAGTATGCTTTGAACGTTACAGAAATAAACTGCATTAGGAAATATACAACATTAACCCTTTTGATGAGGGACATTGGTAGCAGAACTCACACTGGTCTATTCATTGATAAAGAATACTTACAATCACTAAAAAACCATCCCCAGGCAGTTAAGAGGAACCTCCTCTTGAAAACTTGCTTTCTTAAAAATACAAAATTAATTAGGAAAGGCATGAACATGAATATAACTGTAGAATTTGTGCTTTAAAATGCACCATTATGAGAAATGCAAAGCACCAAACTTGGGTGCTGTAGATACAATTCCTTTAGAGAGAGAGAGCGATTAAATCCAGCAGCATGGCGAGAATAACATGTTATAGAAATAAACCTGAGACCAGAGATAACAAAAGAAGCAGATAAACTTTGTCCTGTGAATGAACACATGTCTTGGTAGTTTGTATGCTTACTTCTTGAGCACGTGTTGTGGCCGAGAATCTATCATTCGTCATCTCCAAGGCCACACGCGTACACAGGCATGGGGGCCTGCACTGCACACGGGTCCTCCCTCACCACACCCGTAATTGGTACCCTTTTCAATGCACGCGACGGATTCCAGGCCATCCAAGGCCGAGACTCGCAAAATGGCCGTGGTCGACAAGGTTTAAATGTTTGGGGCCACATCTTAGGGTACGTAATGAAAGGGCTCTCATCGTCTTCAGGCCAAATGTTTTCAGCCTGGCCAACGCACATCAGTGGGCCCGCCGTAGTACTTCAGGGCACACATTTTGATAGGCCTGGCAATGACTTAGTATTAGAGCATAGATCTAACTACTATGACCATGGACTAGAAAAAGTAGCAGAATTAAAGTGCTACCAATACTGTTATTATTATATTATGAAAACATTCTCAAAAGGGGAAATGACTATTTTCAACACAAGCATTGTAGCAAGACAAATGAACAGATAGATCTGCAGAGCTATTATTTGCATAGGTTTTTTTCAATTTGGACATTTCTTTCAAATCACCCATTAGAACACAGAGTGCCTCTGCGCAAGGAGGTGCAGAGGTGATGACAGGACAGGGCTGCACCAGGCAGGCAAGGCCAACTTGCAGCCCCCACTGATGGGATGTCAACCTGGCACATCTGGTCTGGCCTTGGCCATCTTCACACTAGTATGGATACGCCCTACGACAGCCAGTCTCGACCACTGGGCCCTCTCTTGCAGGACAGGCTCAGGGTAGTCCTGCCTTGACAGCAGGTTGAAATTTCAGTAGGATGATGATACAATCACAGAGAAAAAGAAAGTGAGTCATCCAATGATCAGCCATACAAGCAAGCCCCACATGCCTTCTTGGATAGCTCATTTTTACCAAGCACACTTCTATTTTCATCCAATGATCAGTCATACAAGTAAGCCCCACATGCTTTCTTGGATAACTCATTTTTACACAGCACACTTCAATTGTCATCCAATGATCAGCCATATGAGCAAGTCCTACATGCATTCTTGGATAACTTCCTATCACATAGCATACCTCAATTTTCACTTCATCCTTTTCTAAAGAATAATATTATGCACCTGTGCATTGCAGTACTGTTCTCAGATACTTGACACATCAAAAATTAAAAATACAAGAATTCTTCTGTGCAGATAGCTTAAATGCCAGAAGCAACACTAGTTTTTGTTGCATCCATTGAGTAAAATTGCACTGATAGTGAAGTATGACCAATTCACAATCAAAAGGATGGTTCAGATGATCAACACAAAAATTTTGACTGAAGTTGCAAGCTGTCAAATATTCCCAATACTTACCTTACTGCACTACCATCAAGCAAGCATGGTTTTGAATACTTCAAAACAAGACAATGAATTTGGGAACTTTGCAATAAAATAAAATTGAATCTTTTACCAAAAAAAAAACAATTTATGAGTATAACAGTTGTGCTTTTGAAAGGAACAAGACCATACATCATCTCTATGTAATGGATAGAATCTGCCAATTAGTATCGTTGTATCCACAATACAGTGCAAAGGAACAAGTAGAACACTTCAGATTCAGTTTTCAACTTGTGTAGGTACATAGATTTCATCACATAACAAGGGCCATGGTATTACAACATGCTGGAATAATTAAAAAAAACAATGTTCTTTTACTGAATAGAAACCATGTTTACAACTCCTGTAAGGCTGGATACACGTAAATATCTTTGCTAATTTGACCTTTTCAGATAAAAATCGTCCATTTTCATGGTTCAACAATTTTTAAATTTTGTTCCAAGAATCAGTAAAGGAATAGATTCAAAAATATTTTACACGAATGACATTTTGCTCACTAATGCGTATTTTTTGAGTTATTCAACTTTGAAGTTATAAATGTCACACATAAAATTTAAGAAATGGGCACGTAAATTTGCCATCTAATCTAATAATACCCGTTGTATGTTTATTTATATATTTATTTATGTATCTGTTCGGTGTCCGCTTCTTAAGAAACATGAGATGTCTGAGTTTGAGGTATCATGGATACCAAATTCCTCAGTGTATTGAAAGATAGCCTTACATGCATTGATATGTTTGACATTTCATCAGGATAGATTCGGTTAGGACATGATAGGATAGGTAAGTAATGTCAACGGAATTTTTTCACGGGTTTGCTTAGCTTAACGATGACATTGTCAGTGGAATTTACACGGGTCCTGCTACTACCTGATCATAACCTTGGTTTATTCGTTTGGAGTCCGCTCCTTTCATTTCTG